>LN483617.1:0-57757 GCA_900002565.1 Culicoides sonorensis | reverse complement strand
AATATAAAATTTCATTGATTAATGAAATTCAGAATTTTTGTAAAAAAATAAAAAAGAAAAATGCTAAAAAGTAAAAAAAAAAAAAAAAAAAAAAAAAAAATTTGAATGAAAAACAAAGTTCTGAACATTTCTTAGGAAGTTATTAACTTCTAAAATAAACTTTTATAAAAGGTAGATGGCTAACTAAAAAGTGAAAAACAAGAAGCTTTCAAACAAAATAAAGTATTTGAGATTAAACACAAATTTGTTAAAAGTTGAATTTTGATTTCAGTCTTCCTTTGCTGATAAAACACAACCACCAAAGACCTTTCAGTTTTGTGAGTGCTTAGACCAAAGTTATTGTTAAAAAAATGTTTTAAGTTAATACTCAAAATTCAACTTTTAACAAATTTGTGTTTAATCTCAAATACTTTATTTTGTTTGAAAGCTTCTTGTTTTTCACTTTTTAGTTAGCCATCCCCTCCTCATAAAAGTTTATTTTAGAAGTTAATAACTTCCTAAGAAATGTCCAGAACTTTGTTTTCCATTCAAATTTTTTTTATATTTTTTTTTATCTACAAATTCTACACCCTTTACATGATCTTGAAACACTCGTCCAAACCATGATCTAGCTATACAAACACACATATGCGTGATAGTAGAAACATTAAATAAACAAGACATATCTAGCTATAATAAGCTATAAAGGTGTAGATTGCATTGAAATAAACCGGTATAAATTACGATTATTCTTATAATAATTTAATATTCATTACTATTTTTTTATTTAACCGATTTTTTTTAATCATAATAAATTTAAACGTAATTTTAATTCATATTCATATTCAAAAAGTTCTAGACCAAAATTGGCTATACAAATTCGAAACATCGTCATGAGTGATGGCCTTAATTAAATACAAAAATATAAGGAAAGAGTAGAAAAATTCAATTTAAAATATTCTCAGTTATCAATTGAGGACAACCTTGAAAAGTTTTATTCTTTGTATTTCATTTTATTTTATTTCATGTATGAAATTCAGTTGTGACAACAAAGCGTCTTATTCAATTTAGACAAGAAAATATTGATTTCACATTTCATCAAATAATTGAATATATTAAGATTTTCTGATAAAGTACATCACATTTTCATTTAAATTGAATTTGTTGCAATGCAACGCCGTTGCAAACATGGGTTTAACCAGATCATAGCAAAAAATCCCATGTAAATGAGTGTAATTCCAAGAAAAATTGCGTTTAATTGAAATTTTTTAATTAAAATGAGACTGCTTATGCTAATTTTAATCTAAATCAGATCATATCACTCAAATCAGACATAAATGATCATAATTGACCTTATTTTCTAAATTTTATGTGTAAATACTGATGATGTTTCATTGTGCGTATTCTCATACAAAGACTCAAAAAATCATGGCTGATTAAAGTTTGAAATTGAATCGTTTATTTATTTACTTACTTTAAATTGATAAGGAATCGGCTTTATTTTAATTGTAAAAAATTTATTCTACAAATGGCACTGAACTATCATGACATTTTATTGCAATGATACTGATTTGCAGGCCAACTGTCTATGTATTTATTTTTAAATTTCACTGATAACGCACTAAGTTGGTGATTTTTGTTCCATTTTTTTGTTTTTTTTTAACTAAAATTATTTTTTTTTTGATTTTTTAGAAACACCTTGGCTTAACACGTATTTAGTGGATGAGACTGTGCCACCATCTGGTCCTAACATCATTCAACCAATTGAGAATACGAATGAATTGCTACAAGAATTCAATAATGTCTATAATGCGGTTCATTACACCAACTTATCGCATCCATTGCAGCCAAATTATGGTACGAACAACAATCAAATAGGGCAATATCCTCAAACGAACCAAGGATTGATACCGCCTACCGATATCTATGGTGGTTATGTGAATAATACACCACAAATACCGATTCCAGTTGTTCAACATCAAACAACCCAAAATCAACCAACTTTGTATAACAATGAAATTCAATTTGTCGATGAAATTATAAGAATTCGTTGTAAAGATCTGAAAGAAACATGGACGGAATTTGATAATTCATCGTCTGCTTCATCGGCATACTCATATAGCTTATCTCCAGCTGCAAGTGACTTGGAATCCGCTTACAATGGCTCAACTGGATCTAACGATGAAGATTTTGAATATTTCAATGGATATCGTCCAAAGCCATATGACAGGGAAATCGGCGGTGATAACAAGCATTATCGTAAAAAGGATCAAAACAAAAATGCTGCAAGGAAATATCGTCAAAAGAAAAAACAGGAAGTTGAAGAGATTTTGGTTGAGGAAAAACAATTGACGGACATTCATAACAAATTGGCAAAGGAATGCAATGAAGTTAAACGTGAAGTCAAATATTTGAAGAGCTTGATGCGGGAATTGTTCAAATCAAAAGGAATGTTAGATTAGAATTTTTTTATCTTTTTCATTTCATTTGACATTACATTCCATAGTTTGTAGTTTACCTGTCTCTTGGATTTTAATTTTCATGTAAACACGCCATATTAGATATTAAGTCATTTTTATTTTCAAAATTGAAAATTTTGTACAAAAACAAAGTAAAATTAACTTTTTTCAATAATTTTTTATCATAAATTGTAACAAAAAGGGGTAGATTAGTTTTTTTTTTACTATAAAAATATATTGACAAATAAATATTGATATTAAATTCATTTTTCTTATTACTTTATAAAAAAATGTACGAATTTTTACCGATTTTTTGTAATTTAGTGTAACATAATAAAAAAAAATGTAAAATTTTCAAAAATAACTTGAGAACTAAATAAAATTTAATTAATCAAGGATAAAATGTCATTTTCATTTCAAGAGATAACCGATATAATGTAATAATTTTACATTTTAATGTCAAATAAGTCGAAACGCCTGGTTTTTTATTTTAATTTAATCTGATTTTGGTTTCAAGTTGTTTTGAGTTGGTTGAAGAAATTCTTCACAGACGCAATTGATAACATCTTGTAGTGTTGCTTTCAATGCGTCAAAGTCACTGTGAATAAAAATTTAATTAGTATTAATTCATTGGAATATTTTTTGTGACATTTACCTTTCACCTGGTTTTGCACACATTTCGGCATAATATTTAATTTTTGGCTCAGTTCCACTTGTTCTCAATGTTATGACGACTCCATTTTCAAATGAAAAAATGAGCATTTGTGATGATGTCACTGTAGGTTCAATTGGTGTTGTGTTAGGAGACAAATCAACTCCATAAATTTTTGGAGTGCTCGTGATTTCGGAAGAAAATTTAATGTGTTTTCGAGTTGTTACATCGAGAATTTCAGTTATCTTGTATTTTCCGTTTGAAACTGCTTGAGGATATTTTCCATCATCATTAATGTTTCGGATACGTTGAAATATTTTAAATGTCAAATGTGGATCATAGCAAAAGAAATAGGAAGTTTTCGTACAATGAAATCCATATTGTTTGTAAATTTCGTCAAGTTGTTGCGATAAATTGCGATTAAATTTCTCTTTTAAATAGCAACTCATTGTAGCAAGATGTGCAGCTGCACTCACACCATCTTTATCGAGCACGGTTGATGAGAACATAAATCCAATCGCTTCTTCAAAGGCAAATAAAACAGTTTTTCCTTCATTGATCAATTCAATGGAGCGATTACCCATGTATTTAAATCCCGTCAAAGTTTCCTCGAATTGACATCCTTCGACGCGTGCAATTGCTTTCAATATCTTTGAGCTTACTGTACTATTCAATAAATAGCAATCATTTAAATCTTTGTCTGGATTCAGTTCCTTGTAATTTTGGATGGCCCACCATCCTAACAATGCTCCAAGCTCGTTTCCAGTAAAAACTCGCCAGTCTCCTGTCTCAGGATCTTTTTCGGCACAAGCAAGGCGATCAGCATCCGGATCATTAGCTAATATTATGCTACAATTATTTTTATTACCCAATGCAATTGATAAATTGAGACATGATTTGCCTTCTTCTGGATTAGGAAATTTAACCGTTGGAAATTCTGGATCTGGATCACGTTGTTCAACAACTGGCATAACAGGTGTCAATTGAGCCGTTTTAAATGCCTCAACAACGTAAGGGTATCCAACGCCATGCATCGCTGTATAGACAAACTTCAAATTACTCTTTGAATTGATATCCAAAAACGACTGTGGTATATTGTGACTCAATTTCAAGCAGTAACTTTTCAATATTTCATCGTATGGATTTTTATTCAATGGTGAGTTCAAAATCGATAGATCCCACGATGATTCCATTGGACATAAATTGGCCAAAATTGATTTTTGAATATCCTTGTCATGTGGAGACATGATTTGAGCACCATTATTCCAGTAAACTTTATACCCATTATCTTCTTTTGGATTATGCGATGCAGTCACCATGATTCCGGCAATGCAGGACTTTTCGAGAACACAAAATGGAACAAATGGTGTGGGGACTGTTGTGTTGAAAAGGTAAACAGGTATTTTTCCATTCAAAAATATCGTGGCCGATAATTCAGCGAATCTGTGTGATAAGATAAAAATCGTAATTATATCATAAATTGTGCTTTAAATTATACCTTTTACTGTTATGTCGACCATCGTATCCAATTACGATGCCTTTGTCAGACACCTCTTTGGCAGGAAATTTTGTAAGGAGACATTTAAACAGTCCTTGTGCTGTTTGGACAATCACCAAATCATTCATTCCATTGAATCCTGCTTGCATTTTCCCACGAAGGCCGGCAGTTCCAAAGGAAAGACGTGTCATGAGGCGACTTCGAAGTTCATTCCATGACTTTTCATTGACTAAATCCTGGATTTCCTTTAGCGTTTTCTCATTCTAGTGACAAGGAAATTTAAATTAAAATCAATATCGCAAATTGAACATAAAAATTACAATTATTTACCTTATCCCATGTCATCCACTCCTGGATCTTTTGATCCAAGTCATCGGACCCTGATTTAATGTTACACGTCATCCTTTTTAAGAGTGCAGAACTGTTTCCAAAGCCCCTCTTGACAAATTTACTCAAAAACAGAAAATTGTCGCCTCTCAGACAAAACTCTATGCTTGTGAACTTGTTCACGGTCAAAATATCACTACAAACATATGAGAGATAAAGAAAAATATTATTATTTGATTTTAATAGAAATCGTGTAGAACTAGTACAGAGAATAATGTAAATTAAGCACATTTTTTTATTCAGTATAAATAATGTTTTTGTTTGTGTTTCTTGTCGTGATAAGAGAGAGCATTTATGAACTGAAATCTTGAAGAAAATACGAAAATTGTTTTGAACAATATGTTAATTAGTTCAATTTGAGAGACTTTTTTTTTATTTTTTCAATGAAAGAGAATTTTTTAATAAAATTACTATTAAGTGAATTCACAAATAAATTTATGAATGAATGACCATTAAAAAGCTTCAAATTCAGTCATTTATGCGTCAATTTAATTTAATTAACACCTGATTTTGACTTGAAACTCGATTTATATTAATTTTATCTCGAAAATCCTTTTAATTGAAATTTAATCCTTGTTTACAAACAAAATCCCGGAAACAGGATGTCAAAATCATGCTTTTCTAAAGTCATAACAACACTATTACGGTACATTTTGATCATGCGCTTTGAATTTAACGGTCTCGTCATATGAGCCAACATCATCAAATTATCCTTAAGCATTAAAAAAACAGGAATCAATTTAATCAGGAAGAAAATTGTTTGGTGTTTAAAAAAATTGTTTTTTTTGATTAACATAAAAATCAAATTAAATCGTGTTATTCATTAAAAAGTTAATTCCGTAAAAAAAAATTTATTTTTTTTTCAAAAAAATTCATTATAGGAAGTGAAACATATTGGTGATTCAATATTTTATCTTCAATTGATATTCAAAGACAATGAACTCTAAAATTATCTGTGATTTGTGTGGTTTATGTGTCTGTTAAATTTCCCTCATTAGTTATTGTTGTTCTTCATTTAATTGTTGCATTGGATCAAATTCCATAAAATTTTAAGCTCAAATAATTTCATTTTCATAAGAAAAAGGTTGAATAATTTAATGTTAGGACCAAATGATGGCACGTATTGCTGACGACGAAGATTTTTTCCGTTTAAAAGAGTTCATTGAAGATCATCGGAATTGGGCACTCGAGGTAGCCAAGGGTGATACCAAAGTATGGACAATGGCCGTTGAAAATTGCAACTTTAAAATGGTAAAAATTCATTCGCTCTTTGAAGACGTGACACCCGATGTGCTCTTTGATGTATTGCATGATCCCGATTATCGTAAAGTATGGGATTCACATATGTTAGATTCCTTTGAAATTGGAGTGTTTAATGTTAATAATGATATTGGTTACTATGCAAGTATGTTTAATAATATTTTTTTCATGTTCAACGTTTTTTTTTGTATTTTATGGACATGGACATGAAATTAATTTGAATATTTTTTTTTGTAGTGTCATGTCCACCTCCGCTAAAACCGAGAGATTTTATTCTTCAACGATCTTGGTTGGATACGGGAGAGGAACAGATGCTCATATCAAGATCAGTATATCACAAGGATTTTCCCCCTAAAAAGGGATATGTAAGAGCAACATCTCACATTACAGGTTTTATCATCAGACCACATCCAAGAAATCCTCATGGTTGTAGTTTAGGATATTTAGCGCATTGTGATCCACAGGGAAAACTCCCATCATGGCTCGTGAATAAAGTTACTCATACACTAGGACCACGTATGATAACAGACTTAAAGAAAGCGGCTCAAGGATATCCTGCATGGAAAGCTCAACAATCAGATATGCGAAAACCATGGAGATTTCCAGACCAAATTACCGCACAACGGGTTTCAGTTTTTGATGTAAGATGCCATGATGCCATAAAAAAATTTAACTTTAATTTAAAAAATTTCCATTTTTAAGTCATGTTTCCAGATTCAAGTGCTTCCAACTCAATCAACTCAACTCCAAACAAACGGTAGCTCAACAAGTAAAACCATTGAAGTGCTACAAAAACCGAAAGGATCTACGCGGAAACGTGATAAACTTGCATTCAAAGCAATAGAATCTAAAAGTAAAAGTTACTCAACATTATAAATTTATTTAAAAAAAAATATATATTTAAACACACATTTACACTGACACAAGATTTAAATTAAAAGAAGAGTGATATTTTTGAGTAGACTGTCAGACTTTAAGTGTTTAAATTAATTGTGTGTCATATTTTACTATAATAATTAATTTAATCAATGTCATAACCTTTTTCAGTAAAAAAAATCCCTTTTTATATGTAATTTTATGATATCAAAGAACAAAAAAAGAGCTTAAACTCTCAAATGAAAAGGGGTGTCAAAAGTGTGCCTCGGAGGTACTCTCTGCCTCTTTAGAACTTTTTAAAATATCGAATAAAAAATTAGAGCACAATCCTTTTATATAAAAAACTAATCTTAAATCATAATCGAAACTTCCATTGAAAATTATATATTTTTACCTATTAATCATAAAATTTTGCCTCAACTCCAATGAAACTATCTTAGCTTTATGTAATCATCTATCCCATATAAATATCATAAACTTATATAAAAAATAGCTTGGCTTAGTCGAAAATTTAACTTTATGACAGTATTTTTACAAAAAAAAAAATTAACCCTTTAATGTAAAATTTCCTGTATTGCCAAAAAAATGTGAATAATTCCTAAAATTTGACTTTTTTCAGTATTTTACTAATTAAATGCACATTTTAATACAAGATTTTACAACTTTTAACCCATTAAAGCCTAATTTTAGTGTGATATTAAAATGAGATAAATTTGAAATAAAAAATATTAAATTTAAATTCAAAAAAAATTATATAGTACTAGAGCTTAGAGAATCTAAATTACAAGGCACCAATTAGAGTTGTTATAGTTGTAGTTGTTGAAATAAAAAAAATAGTTATTTATTCAAAGGTGCCAATACAAGACTTGAAAATTTTTGAATGATGATATTTAATTGTAATGCTTTTATTTTTTTTATTAAATAATGTTCAACACAAAAAAAATTGGCTTGATGATTTCGAAATTAACTATTTCGCGCATATGGGGTCATATATGACCCCAACAGATTCTAATTTTATTATTTCAAAAATAAAAAATATAAGGGTTGGTGAAGCTAAAATCGAAAAATAACAATTCCGATACTTGATAAGAAAAAAAAACGTGATTTTAATGACATTTTAATTATTTTGAAATTAAAAAACCGTTGAGGTCATATATGACCTCATATGCGCGAAAGAGGTAAAAGTGTGCGATCTAGTGTTAAGCTTTCTTTTTAATTGAGTAAAAATTTCAATGAGTGAAGTTTTTCATTGAAATTGAAATTGTTTGGAATGAATTTTAACATATTTTAAGTCCACTTTCAGAATTTAAATGTATTGAAGCATATTTAAGTGTTTTTTAGATGTTTTAATTGAATTTTTGAACATTTTTATTAAAAACTATTTAAAAAGTGTTAATAAACCATTATAAAAGTTAAATAAAGTTGAATTTAATCTTAAAACATTGAATTTTTACTATTTTTTGTATTCAGTAAGACGAATTCGGCCTCGCAAATCCTCACACCCTCATAAATAGCTCTCATGAGAAGCCATTTTGTATGTAAGGACGAAATTGAGAAATAATGCTCTAAAAGCCATTGCTGGAAGCACTTGGGGCCAAGATAAAGATAAAATGGTCACTACGTGTATAGCAATAGGTCGGCCCATTGCAAATTATGCTGCTACTGTTTGGACCCCGCAGTTAACCGAATTGGACCCCCCAATTCTGGTCCAACTTCATCAAGGTGCCAAAGTTCTTGAGGTTAAAATTTAATCTTTAGAAGACTGCCGCTACAACAACAACAACAGGAGCCATTTTGAATCAAAATTATTTTCAGATACAAAAAAAATCTGCGAATTATTGCCACCAGAGGGCTCTTTTAAAATTTCTATTCTCAATGAAATTTCCACGCGGCCCTTATTGGGTTAAATTTAAAAAATTGAATTTAAATTTAAAAAAATTGCTTTAATTCAAATATTTTGTTCATTCAAGAAAATTTCTAATCAAAATACCAGTATTTCAACATGATTCATAAAAAACCCGCACGATACCATGCAATAAGTGATCAAATGCAAGTTCAATGTCTCATAATTTTTAATAAGCATTAAAAGCATTATTTGGGTACATTATTAGTTTATATCAACAAACATTCATTACATTTGCTCCTTTCTTATCTCTCTGTACTTCTATGTGTATGCTCGTTAAGTATCCTATCACTTAAACACTCACTATAACATTGAAATAGTTTGGAGAACGCGCATTTCATTTAATTTTGTTGATATTTCGTTATTTTTATTTTGTTATTATGTACCTAAATATAATAATAAAAGTTCAACAAGTGTGTCCTTGACTCAACCTATCCAATAAATAATTACGTTTTGGCTTGTAAATACCAATAATATTACACAAAAACCATCAACTGTGTAACAAATTTTATTGAAAAAAAGGATTTTTATATCATAAAATGCTTAAATCCCTTTTTTCCATGTTTTATGACAGTCAGATGAAATAAAAAGGGTTTTATTGGATTGAAATTTAATTATTTTTTGTGTTTTTTTCTTCTTTTTATGATCAAAAAAAATTTAATAATTCTTTCTTGATTCACTTGAAGAGCACTGTTAATAGTTAATGACCAATAAAAAGAAAATTCTGCGCATCGCACTCTGGTTATGTCAAAAGTGATAAAAATGATAAAGTGTATTGCATACGGAGAAGAGACAGATCACAGACGTACATAAATTATTTTATTTCATTTTTTTTTACATAGTAAAAAGAAAAGGGAAAATCGAAAAATTTTATATTATGCAAACTTTACGAGCTATGTGTGTATGTCATCAAATTACAACACTTCATTTTCACTTCTTTATCGTAGTAAATTCATCACTTATCAAATTAATAAGACACGGGATGGCATTTAGTTTTTTTCTGATTATCGTAACGGCAACAAGTATATCGAGAGTAACTTGAACCAATTTCCATATGGAATAATAAATCGTTTGATAAAGACATTCTAATTACAAGATTAAATATATCAAAAAAAATACTTTACATATTGAGATATGAGTTATGGAATTTTAAAATAAAATTTTAGTGTAAATCAAATAATCGACTAAAAATGCCTGAAATTATAATATTCAAAAATAGTACAGATCTCCTTTCAAATTCATTGAGTGCTGATATTCTGTTTTTTGCATATCCGGAACGTCCTCGCAAATGTACAAAGCGCTTATTGCACATTTTTGATACAATTATCTCACTTTTTGTCATAAGCCCCCTTGTAATTGCACATTGGCGTGGCACATGGAATATTGTCTCGTCAGAATACTTTAAGCCAACGTATTGTTTTATCATTGGATCGGGCCTTCATGTGGCATTTACATTGTTACGAGAGATATTACATGCAGAATTTGTGGTGCCAGAACCTGGTACAAAAAAATGTTGGAAACGAAAATTAAGACGATTTTTCATTACGAAAGCTTATACGTATTGTTTTAGTGTTGGATGTATTATGCAATGGAGAGGGGGCTGGGATGCGTTTGAAGAATATTTTGGAAAGACTTTGACACCAGCTTTATTGACATCAATTATTTTACTTATTCCATTGATGGGCTTTAGAGGATTGAGGAATTTGTTGTCAGCACCAATGATTATCATAACTGATAGGAAGGAATTTACTTTTAGTTTTCCAACGAGATTCAGAACAGAGGTGAGTAAAATTATTAAAGCTTATTTTGAACTAAAAAACCATGCACATTTAAAATGTTGAATCGTATTTTAAATTTTAAGAAATATCCATTACATTATTTTTAAAAATGAAACAATCGTCCTTAATAAATAAATAAACCAGGCGTTTCCATTAAGTGGTCAAAAGAATTCCTTTAAATATATCGTTAAGAAAATAAAGTTTCATTCTCACATAATTTTCAATGAAAATATCGGCCATTTTGATTTTTTTTTTAAATTATCTGCAATTATCTACCATTTTTAAAAAATTTTGGCTTTTGACCGTTTTTAGGCTCTGGAGCCCAATCTCAAAACTTATAGGTTAAAGTTTATCCTGTTAATGATTCATTTTTTCTTACAAAATGCACTAAAAATTTGACTTTAAAAAGTACCAGGCGTTTGCACATTTTTAATTATAAATTTTAGATATTACCAGGCGTTTTCATTCAATTGTCTTTAATTTTCCTTTAAATTTATCATTAAAGAAAAAAAACATTAAAAAAATTATTCTTTTTATTTAAATTTCAATTAAAATATTACGTCTTAAGATAAGGTTAAAAGCAAGGCGTCTCCATGAAAATATTAAATGTGAAAAGTAAAAAGTACCAGGCGTTTCCACATTTTTAATTATAAATGTTAGACATAACCAGGCGTTTTCATTAAATTAATTTTTAAAAATTAAAATAATCATAGTTTAAAAATTCAGTTAATTCATGAAAAAATCACTGTCTTCCAAAAAATCTTGTCATAAATTCATTTGATCATAAATTAATGATTAGATTAAACAAAACACTATTCTCTTCCTCGCTTCACAACAATATGCTAAAACATGGTCAGTTTTTGTGTTTGCCTGTGTGTGTCTACTCAAAATATTTATCTTCCATTATCAAGTACATATTTGCATTGCGTTTGGAGAATCATCTGTGATATTATTACAATAAATGAGAAGTTTTTTTGGATCAGTGGTGTAGAAATTGATGAAATGTCATTATAACAAATATCTAACTCATTTGAATATCTCTGATTTATTAGATGTAATATGTCAAATTTAACGAATATTTGATGAGTTTATGAGCGATTAAGCGATTCTTGTTAATATCTTCTGTACATATTTGTACTGAGATGAAAATTTCATATAAATCATGTTCAGATAATTAATTTATTTTATTAAATTAAGCTTTTATACAAAATAACGATTTCCTTGTAACTCAAGTGAATCTCAAGTGGACTGTAAATAAATAAATAAATAAATATTCAAATTTAGACGCATTGAAGAGATTTTGGAATTTCTCCATTCAAAAATTATATATCAACGATGAGAGATTTCAACTGATAATAGTTGAAATAATGAAAAAAAGGGTGATCACACTCAACTGATAACGAAATGAGAACAACTACTCTTTTAAAGGTATAATTTACTATAAAAGCTGGAGATTATCTACAGAAATTCAAGAAGTTTACATGATGAAATGATTTTTTTTTAAATTTATCACAGTATTTGATCAGATCAGTACTGAGCGTTGTTTGATAAAGTACGAATATTTTTTTGAATTCGTTTTGAATTTATTTGGAAAAAAAAATATTTTTTCGGTACTTAGCGTCATCATCATCAATGTAAAAAATAAAATTAATATTCTATCAGTGATAACAAAACAAATGCAATTTGCCAATGGATAATTTTTTGTATTTCAATACTTTTTTTTAAATGAATTAATGACTTCTTCCTCGTTCTGCTTCTTCTTCAATGAATTGAGAGTGCACAATAATTGTACAAAATAATAAAAATAATAATAACAATAAAGTAATGAAATTAAAATTATTATAACAGCACTTGACTAGACAATCATAGAAGACTTAAATAAGAGTGAAGTCAAGTGCAGTTTAGTGATAACACGCATCACAGTTAGAACCTTTAAAGTGTGCCCTAATTATTAGTATATTTTTTTTTTGATTTCATTGTAAAAAAATATTTAAAATAAAAAACAAAAGATTAGAAAATTAAAACAATAAAAAATGAATTCTCATTCTCATCATCAACGGATTTAAATTTATTTTATGAATGAATAAACGAGATTTTGATTTAAAACAAAACGAGGAATTGTCATGATATGTGTAGTAATTGATAAAAAAAGAGATTTTATCAGAGTGAGATGAAATTCAGTGATGGAATTTAGTGGACTTTTAATCGAAATCATACCTTCATTGAATGAGAGCCCACGATATTAAAAGACCTCGATACTTATCCGAATTTTTTTATAGGAAAAATACTGAATTTTGATCGTGACTTCGACAAATTCGATCAAAATTCAAGTTCTGCCTCCTCGCATTAAGGAATTTTGATAATTTCGAACAAATTTTTGAAAAGAAGATAATGAATTTTGATCGTGACTTGGACAAATTCGTTCAAAATTCAAGTTCTGCCATCTCATATTAAGGGATTTTACTTATTTCAATCAAATTCGATCGGTTCAGTATACAAAAACGAAAATTAGGTCTAAATAACGCAAATCTGCCTTAAATTCCATCACTGATCTCTCACATTTGATCATAAATCAGATAAATCGTGTGCCTTACAATTAATCACAATAAAATCATAAATAATAATATCATATGTGATCTCAAATTTGAGGTTTAAAAATAGTGAAAGAGTGTGTGACTTGATATCATGGATCATAAAATAAAATAAAATAAAACAATAACGAAAAGTGACAAAAATTCTCACACAAAACGGAGATTAAGGAGAGTCATTCATAATAATTTAATAAGTGATATGATAAATAAATAAGCTTAGTGAAAAATAAAAACAATACCGAAATCTGTACGAATTGTTTCTCTTATTTGCACTTTTTTTATGTAAGATAAAGTACTTTTGAGCCGTTAATGCTGAAGATTAACGTCAAAAATAATAATAGAATCAGAGAATAATTGAAAAAGTGTTTAAAAAATATTTATTTTAAAGTCTGGAAAGCTACTGAAATGGTTTTTCTTATCAAATTACAAATATTTAATTTAAAATGTATTTAAGACAGAAGAAGAAAAGATCTGTGATGTGTATAAATTACAGATCAAAGTAATCGAGAACAGTCACAAGTGTAAAAATTTCAAATTACAAGTGAAAAAAATACCTCAAAGACAATAATTATCATATCAGTGTGTGTTTGTGTGTGTGTGATTTGTGCAATGTAAGAGCAAAATCATGCGTGGCAGTACTGCAGGTCTAGCTGATGGAGTTCTCAATCCACGAATTAGCTTTCATGGAATTCTCTTACAATTAATTGATATTTGTTTTGTGACATTTATCTTAAGTACCACCGTTGTTACATATTGGCGTGGCACATGGAACCTTGTAACACATTATTTGTATCCCGATGATCCGACATCTAGTGCAATTGCCTCACTCCTTATCGGGATCAATGGTCATTTGATATTCACGGGCTTCCAGCGGGTTTTTAAAAATTCCCTTAATCCAGATAAGCATCGACTAACGTATTACATTGGATCGAGAATTTACACCTATTTGTATGGGTTTGTGTGTGTTAATGGTAATAATTTGTAACAAAAAATATTTTCGTAATTGATCATAAAAAAAATACAATCTTAGGTTGGCGTGGAGGATGGCAATTACTCGATTTATATACGCCACATGTGACATGGCATGTCTTAGCAACAGTCATTGTTAGTGTATTAGCATTGTCTTTGTTAAAATCATTAAGAAACATATCGGCTGTACCATTTGTGTGTGTTAATGATGATCAAACAGAGTATTTTGATGTCCCAACGTTATTTAGAAAAGGGGTAATTTCTTAATAAGTGCATGGAAAACCATTTTTTATCTAAATTTCATAGCAAAATAATCAAATTATCATTTTAATTTTCATTTCAGGGCTCCCGCGATCCAGGACTGTATGTGCTTGATTGCCTCTTTTCCGTTCTTGTGATAGGAACTCTTGTTGTTTTTGTTTGGCGTGGCCTCTGGGTCTTCCTTGATCTAGAATTATTTCCAAATAATCCTATTTACTCGTCATGGGGCTCAGTGGTAAGTTTAGTTGCCATTTAAATTCAAGTTTTTATCATTTCTATTTATTTTTGGATTAAATTTGAGCGACAATTCACAGAAAAAAAGATTAATTTTATTTAATTTGATTCTTTTTGATGAGTTAACAATAGAAACATTGACCTTGTGATGTCGTTCATATCTTTTTTACATTCATATGTACATGAAAAAAAAATTAAAATTAACAAAAAAATTTTTTCCTTTACAAATGTCTTAAATTTAATTCAATCACAACAAATCAACGAACAAAAAAACCCACTCAGTTGATTGGATATTCGGTGGTGGCAGTTACATTTGCTTTGCAACCTGTCATGAAATGGACTTGTGATCGTCTTGATGGATGGCGCCGCGTAGCAGCAGCTGACATTTTCCTCTTTTTTAGCTTTATTGGGACAATTAATGTGTGGCGAGGAGTCTGGCATGTCTTAGATAATTATTTTTTGACAGGTTAACATGAAATTTCATCATAATTTTTATCATTTAAATTCAATTCAAATTCTTCACAGATGACAAATTATTAGGTGACTGGATCACACACGGTGTCTCAATGATTCTCCTTATCCTTCTCAACTGTTCCAATTCCGTACTCGTTCGTGGCGTTTACATTGATGCCGAAGAACCTGCAGGACAATGCGTCATATTCCCTGTCTACTATATCCGATTATTTTTCCAAAAGGAACGAACGAAAAAGCAAAAACGCCTACTCGAGACATTGGAAAGACAAGAACAAAACAACATTAATTTATTGGAAAAGCCGCATAATAACAATTTTAATGCGAAAATTGTGAAAAGTAATAATAATAGGATAATTAACACAAATACACATGATCGCAAATCAATATCACTGGAACAACAAGAACTATTGACTAAAATCACTGTCGAAGTCGATGGAAATGAAAATATTGAAAATCAGAAGAATAATGAAGTGAAGGCGTTATCAAAGGAAAACTTTCCAAAAGAATGACTGATATAAAATTCACATTAAAGGTCCATCAAAAAATTAATTCCAATTTTTATATAAAATTTAAACAATTAATTATCGAAATAAGGTAGTTAAATGAATTGACGTTATTATTTTTAAGGTTAAGTCCTTTTAATATTCAGTTCCAATAAAATACAGTAATATTTTTAAATTGTAGTGATAGGTTTATTAGCACTTTCTTAAGATAAACCCGAATTTATTGTTAGCAGTATATTAAGGATAAGTTAATTAAGTAAAAAATAATCGAGTTATGATCACACATTTGAAATTTCATTGCAAATTAGCCCTAATCAGGGACTTATTACAAAAAAAATTTGAGAAAAAACTTAAAACCTTAACCCATTAACCGCCGCTGGTCGATTTTTCGACCAGTAACTTTGGAGCCGGATTTCTCCCAAAAGGTCTTAAAATATTTTCTTCAAATTTTCAACATAAATAATTAGACATGGTTCAAAGATGTCAGGCCAGTTATTTTGATTTTTTCGATTATTATAAGAAAATTATTAGCAGAAATAAGATGGAAAGTCATGTTATTTTTCCCTCTTCGTACAACATTTCTGTACGTATTTCTGTGAGATTATACGAAACTTTCAACCGGCTCTCCTGTAAAATTTTTGTATGAAACTCAAAATTTTCATCGAAACGAAAAGTGATCACTGTTACGCAATGAACAAATCCTAGAAGAAAGTTTTGCTCTAAACTCAATATTTCTAGGAGAGGCGGTTAATGGGTTAAAAATTCAAAATTGATCAAAAAATTTAATGTAATTTTAAATTTAACACTCAAAGAGGAATTTCGGGTCTACAAGACCCATCGCCTTTCAAAAAACTGGTGAAAAATTGATAATCTCTTTAAAAATATCGTTTTTTTTATGGAAATTAATGAAAAAAGATCTAAACTGATGATAAATTTTTAGAGAACCTGTTTAATTTGTTCAATTTCAATCGTCTGGGTCTTAAAGACCCATCAATCGCTCATACTTTCGAATTTCGAGAAGTATCAGATCCTTGTTGAGTGTTAATCATTACTGCGAGTGATTCATTTATGGAACATGTTTATTCGAAAATTTAGACCCCTTATTTGAAAATGAAATAGAAAATGGGACAAAATGAACTATTTGTATTAAATATGACTAAAATGTGAGTTGTATTTTTATTTTAAGTCATGTAGCCTCTGTAAATATCATAACTAATTTAAGAGACCAATAAATTGTAAATATAATAAGTAACAAAAAAATAATAAATATTATAATTTAAATGAAAACCAAAAATTCTAACTCATTATTTTCCATTACAACCACAAAATTGAAGCATCAACTTGAAATCCACACAAAATTGTTTACCTCAAGTAATAATTTCACAGTACGTATACATTTGCAGTTGCTCATTATTCGTAATAACAAACTAATTTATTTTTAATAACCTCATGCTGTTCGACATTTACTCTAATTTTCTGAAATAAAAGTAACTAAATGATGACTTCCGATTATGTTACGTAAAGTACAGACTCAATTTTAATACAAAAGAATTGTATGACCTTATAACAATTTCTATGGATGATCCCCAATGGTCTGGTATGCAAACGAATTGAAAATCAGTGCTTTTTTTGTTAAATTAAGTATTTTGAATTGATTAATTAGTTAATTGAATTAAAACTGAGTTTGAATGATTTGAGTACTTGAGAGATACAATGTTTGTGGATTTTAATGGGATTGAATGGGACAAGTGAATTGAGCAATGAAAAATTAAAGTGGGTGTGAATTTTGTGTGTTCAACTCAGATACAAGAGCTTAAGATACCTATTTTTTATTTTCCTGGTTATGAGATGAAATTTTATTTTACAAAATGTGTCAAAAACTCTCACGCGATTTTCAAAGGAATTTTATTTTAATTTCACTTAGTATCAATAAGGAGAGCACTGTAAATTGACAACGCCCTTCAAGCCTGGAAATGCGATAAAAATTTCAAGCACTGTAACCGTTATTTAAAGATTTCCGTCAGCGGATCAGTGCAGTGACTTCACTCTACAAATCCTGGGCCTTCAAATTTCAGAGTGAAGTTTGAAGTTAGCGCCTGAATGATTTTTTACTAAAATATCTGGTACTATGATTCTGTGATAAACGACGATGTATTTGATTATGACCACGTGCACTTTTCTATGTTTCCAAATCTATAAATTCCACTACCATCATTAGCACCGACACTTGTTGAGGTTTCACTTGTTTGAGCTTATGTAATGACTTTATCAAACTTTTTTGGATTAGCATTAATGATTGTGCGATTTATCTCTTCATTATGTAATCCCATTATAAATCGGTCCATTAAATTACTATCAAGTTGGTTACTAAAATTGCATGTTCGTCCCAACTGACACAATGCGAGAGAAAATGATGACGCATTTTCACCATTAAATTGGTTACGAGTATAAAATTTTGCTTGTTGTACAACTTCCAGACTCGCAGGACTTAAAGCGCTTATAAATTTAGAATAATAATTACTTTTTGGAATATTTCGGGGGCTATTTGGATATCGAAAGGCAGTCGTTAGTTTTTGTGATACCTTATAAGTCAGTTAAAGCGTTTGATATAAGAATTGTGGCGCAAAATGATGAAAAATTACAAGCCAAGTTAATTTAGACCACTTTTGATTCATCTTTCATCAAATTTCATTCAATCCAAATTTTTATTATCTCCACAAGTCACAATTTTATTTCAAAAGTTGACTTATTGCCTCACACTTCCTTTTTTTAAACGTCATACGATATTACAATCAATTTCATTCATATTTCTTCATGCTAATGAATCAAATCATCTGTACAATTGTTTATATTTACAATTTAAAATTTATTTTCACATGCATTTATTGTGACTAAGCCAGACACAGGTGAGGATATGATGCCAAAATAAAAAAAAAATAAAAAAAAGTGTTCATTAAATTGTATCGAAAATTACCTTGAACTTCTATAAATGGATTATATTCAATTTTTACGAGAATTCATTAATTTGATGACATAAATTTCATTTTTTTTTTGGTTTTTCTTGGCATCGATTACCATGTTGTTGAGTTGTAAATATTCAGTTTTTTCATATTAAAACAGAATTGTTTACAATGTTTTTCATTGTATTTTAATTTAAAATGAAAATTGAAAAAAGGTTATGTAATAAAATGATAAGATTTTTTTTTTATATTATTCTTATTGACTTAAACTAAATTCTCCAGTAAATATTTTTCTTCAAATTAATCTCTTTTTCCTTTTCATAAAACATGTCATATACGATTTAATTGCACACACGATTAAACGGTTGATCATTTAATCTTTACATTGTATATTGGATTGTATCCATGTCTGTTCTAACAGTGAGAGGCATTTTAAAAAAAATCACATGTGATATTTTTTGTTGTTGTTGTGAACTGACGCACTTTGGATTTTGTTTTTCAATTCAATTCAAGTGGATCTCAAGTAAAAATGAAGAAAATCGGAAAAAAGGACCGAATTGGACACATGAGATGACACTCAAGTCATGCAAAAGAAGTTTGGACTTTCAAAATTGGTCTGATTACTTTGAAATGTTAAATTACAAGACCCGATTTTCATTTTCAGCGAAATTTTCATTACACATAAGTCTCCATTAAATCCAATTTCACTGAAATGCTCTTTCACATGCCATTTAAAATTCGAATTTCCCATAAAATTCTTTCTCAACAGACACTTTTTAAGTTTTTCGCGTTACGATAAGACATACAACGTGTGACGATTCAAAAAATACATTTCTTTTCTGCAAATAAAAAAAATAGTAAATAAATAAATAAACAAGCACGATTATCGCACGTATACCATATAAAATAGAATTTGCCAGTTCTCTCACATGAAAATCAAAATAAAATTCAAAATAAAAAAAAAATATAAAAAAAGATCATTGATCAAGTACAAATTTTTATAAAATTATAAATGTAGTAGCGTCCGATGAAAATTCAATTAATGTTTATTGAGCGTTCATGATAAAAAGATCTATCGTCTAAAAATATTACACATTTAACGACGTCTACACATATTGCATGGTAGCAATAAAATAAAAAAAAAACAGTAATTTTTAAATAAAGAGAAATTACTAGAATTTAATTAGAAAATAAAAGTGAAATCATCAAAGGACTTTTTTTAGAAAAAAAAATTAATTTAAAATTCAGTTAAAAGGAATCAAATTCAATTCAAATCAGTACAAAAATGGAAATCGATGAGCCAGAAAATGTTCTTGTAGAATGTGACTTTGAGGTTTTTGGACATGTTCAAGGTTAGTCAACACTCTGATTGATTTGAAATCGTAAAATTTTTCATACAAAAAGTGAATGTTTTGATAAAATTTATTTTGAAATTTATTTGAAAAAAATCATCTATTGCATAATCAATACATAGTAACGAATATTCATTATAATGAAAGTGAAAGCGAAAATAAATTTTCAATTCAATTCAATTAAATTGATTTTTTTTATGATTAATTTAAATAGGATGCAGTTTCACAAAATACTGCAAAGATAATTGTCTGCAGTTGGATATCAAAGGATGGGTAAAAAATTCAAAGCGTGGCACAATTGTTGGGAAAATGCAAGGAATCAAGAAGGATGTTGATAAAATGTGAGTTGAAATTAACAAGTAAATTTAAAATTTAGCTCTTAATATTTTCATTTCACTCGACAGGGTTCACTGGCTTTCAAGTGTCGGATCACCGGGATCTCAAATCGAAAAATGCGAATTCACAAATTGGGAGACTTGTGCCAGATATGATTACAAGGATTTCGCGATTAGGTTTTAATTTGTTTTAATCTTGTAATATTTAACTGATTTTATATGTTTTTTATTCTCTTTTCATTTTATACGAAAAGAGAAGCAAGTTAATTAGCAAATTTGATTTTTGCGTCTCACTTGTTAACTATTTATTTAAACCTTAATCTATAAAAAAATACAATAACTGGGTCTATGTTGTTAAAAAAAAATATTTAATCTTGAAAAATGATCAAAAATAAAATAAAATAATGTGATGTGTAATTGTTAGATATTGTAAGTAAATGTTATTTAAATTTAAATGAAAAAAAAAGAATTTTGAAATGTCTTTTAATTTTGATTTTTTTCTTTCAATGTGAGGTCTACTTTTATGAAATTTGACAATTTTGTGTCGTTATCTGTCTGTCAATGAAATTTCTGACATTGAATTTTCATCAAATTTCTTATTTCTAGGTTATAGAAGTGACCAAAGACCAATTCTGACCACTTAACGGAAATCTGACACGTAGATGGACCAACGACACATCATTTTAATGAAATCCTCAAGATCAAGACAAGCCGAGACGAGACATAATCACAGTCATGACTTTTAAGTTCAAAACACTCTTGGACCGCTTCATCGCAGTGATTTTTTTTTACATGAAACTTTTTTTTTGTCTGATGTCTTTGAATTACCCTCCAAAATGTATTTGTCAAACTTCAATTTATATGTATTTGGAATTTTATTGAAAAAATTCCATTTGACCTTTGGAATTTTTTTAATCAATTTTAGAAGTAAGATTCTTTTTAATAAAAATATGTGAATTAATGAGACAAATGTGCACTGTTTTCATTTTTAATATAAACTGACACTCACCATTAAATAACTCACAAGTGAAATTGAATTCAAAAAAGAATATTTCTAGTAATTTTTATCTTATATTTACTTAAAAACTATTTGTTTACGTTTTCTTATAAATAAAAACAATGAGTACTATCAGCTGGGGCGAATGTTCATTATAAAAATTTATTTTCGAACTAAGAACATTTTATCAATGAATTTCATTCCATACTTTTAGGGGTATTTTTTATTTATCTCATAATTCTTTTACGATTTTTTTCATATTCCTCGGGATGCATTTGCTTCATATGCTTCACCTTATTTCCTGAGTTGTTAAATGTCCGATCGCAATAATTACAAAAATGACCTGGAATTTGTGTGTGCTGACTCATGTGGTCATCCAAATTTATTTTCCTCTTAAATGACTTGCCACAAGTCGTGCAAACAAAAGGTTTCTCCTCACTATGAACCAACATATGTCGCTTCAATTTATGTGAATGTGAAAATCCTACATGACAAATATCACACTTGAAATCCAGCGATGGAGCTTCTTGATGTACTCTCATGTGTTTCTTCAAATATTTCACTTCAAGACCACAAATTGGGCATTTTTCTTTGACTGTAATTAAATGTATGGCAACAACATGTTTTTTGAGATCGTACTTGGACTTTGTTTCATATCCACATTGATCACAAATTTCTAGGGGTTGGTCCATGTGCATTCGACGAATGTGATAAGATAATGAAACGTGACTCGAATACGTTTTATTACAAAATTCACAATTTTTTTTCTGGTCATCTTTTAGGTGAGCTGATTTTATGTGGAACTTTAATTCAGCCTTGTGATGATAACGTTTGTCACAGTGATGGCATTGGAATTCTTTTGCATCGTCCGGTCGATGACGTAACATGTGTTTTTTCAATTTCCTTGTATTTGCCAGATATTTTTTACATACTGTACACATAAATTCAACTGGATTTTCATGGAATTTAAGATGTTCAAGAAACAAGCTTTTTGTTATATATCGCTTGTTACAACACGTTGCATATCCCCGAGTCTCATGTAATTGCAAGTAATGTTGATTCATTTCATCCCAATTCGTAAAATATTGTTTATCCGAACACAGTTCACAAAAAGTGTATGCAGATAAATCACGAGGATTATCAATATGTAATTTATTTTTGTGATTTATCAGTCCAAGGGATGTGTTAAATCGTTTGTGACAAATCTCGCATTCATGTGATGGGATGTGAACACTTTCAATATGAGACGTAACAGCACTTTGCGTTTCAAAAATTTGTGAACAGATATTGCATAAAAAGGAATTGGAAACCGATGGAGGCTGAAACGATGGTTGAAATGTGTCACAATTATCAGTTTCATCAACAATTTCTGTCTTGATTGAAATTTCCTCGACTTTGATGAAAGACTGCAATTCTGGTTCTATTGTTATTCTGGTACTTTTCAATATTTCTTGATTTTTTGTTACAATATCAATGTATTCCGATATATTTTGTATGATATCACAACAACTCGAGCATATATTGGAAGACACATCTTCACATCTTTCCAAGTTGATTTCAAATACTTTGAATATGACTCCAATAATTGCCGCATTGATTTCATGTCTTTTCATCAAATCACACTCTTTTGAAGTTTTTAAACATAAACGACAGTAATTATTCGCACTGAATTCCATTTTTTAGTAAGAATTGAATTTTTGTTTTTATTTTAATTTGTTTTTGTTTACTTCGGTAAATGAGTACCGTTATTTCGAATCACATGTCAAATTTTTCAAATTTTTTGACAGTTAGCATTTCATTGGAAGTTTAAAGTGGGAAAAAACTTCTGATTCTGTGGAGTTACAATGAAAATTTTATTCAAAAATGATTCGGTTCTTTCTATGATTTCGTGCAAATTCAATTGGATGCGCTTGTTTAATATGTTTTGCTTTATTTCCCGAATTGTTGAATGTCCGATCACAATAATTACAAAAATGTCCTGGAATTTTTGTGTGTTGACTCATATGGTCATCCAAATTTTTTTTCCTTTTAAAGGAATTGCCACAAGTCTTGCAAACAAACGGTTTCACGTCCATATGAACCACCATATGACGACTTATTCTACTTTTCTGGTGTGTCTTAAATCCACAAATGTCACATATTAAATTCATATTTTTTTCTCTATGGATTCTCATATGATTTTGCAAATTCTTGACTGTAGCGCCACAAATTGGACATGTTTGTTTGGGAATATTTGTGTGCATACCCTTGATATGTGTTTGCATGTCAGCCTTTGTTTTGCAAGTTTTGGCACAATATGGACACATTTCCTGGGTAGCTTTCAAATGCTGTTGGCGATAGTGACAATTGAATGTAATTCGAGATGCGAAAATTTTATGACATATTTCACAAGAAACAGAAATTTTAACCCCGTGAACGTTTTTGATGTGAAGTTCAAGTTGACTTTTGAGATGATAACGTTTTTCACATTGTTCACATTGAAATGATTTGTCTTCTTCCGGAAGATGCAGCGTCATGTGTTTTTTCAATTCAGTTTTTCTTGCCAAAACTTTTTTACACACAACACACATGAATTCTTGTGGTGCATTGTGCATTCTAAGATGTCCAAGGAAATAATGTCTTCTTGAAAATTTTCTAGAACAACATTTCACATATCCTTGAATTTGGTGGTTTTCCAAGTAATGTTCATTCATTTCTTCCCATGTCGGAAATGATGGTTTGTCATTACACAGTTCACAAAATGTATAATTTGTAATGTTTAAGAGACCATCACTGTGTTCCATGGAAACATGATTTTTTAAATGTTTTTCAGACACAAATTTTTTTTTACAATTTTCACATTCATGAGGCAATGATCCAGTATGAAATTTGTTCATATGGTATGTAAGGAAAATTTTTCTCTTAAAGGTTTGTGAACAGATATCACATTCAAAGTATTGAGCAGCTTTTTTTGGTTCAGCAATAGGAAGCGTTGATTGAACTTCCTCATAAATGTTTGGTTCATCCACATTTTCTGTTTTAATCAAAAATTCCTCTACTTTGATGAACGTCTCCAACTCTGGTTCAACTGAAATTTTAACAGAACTCAATTTTTCTTGATTTTCTATTACAATATCAATGTAATCTGAAATATTTTGAACTGTACTCAGGCAATCTGTACAAATTCTTGAAGATAGATCGTCGTTTTCCAATGAAATTTCAAATAATTTAGTGATGACATTGATAATTTCTTGTTTTATTTCTTGTTTGTCCTTCAAATCACACTCTTTTGAAGTTTTTAAACATAAACGACAGTAATTATTCGCACTGAACTCCATTTTTTAGTAAGAATTATGTTTTTGTTTTTATTTGTTTTTGTTTACTTTGGTAAATGAGTACCGTTATTTCGAATCACATGTGTCAAATTTTGTAAATTTAAATTTTTTGACAGTTAGGGTGTCATTGGACGTTATGAGAGAATTAAAAATTTTGATTGAAATTGATGAATTACAATGAAAATTTTGTTAAAATATGATCAATTTATTATCGTATTAATCTTTATTATTATCGGTTCTTTTTATGATTTAGTGCAAATTCAAGTGGATGCGCTTGTTTAATATGTTTTGCTTTATTTCCCGAATTGTTAAATGTCCGATCACAATAATTGCAAAAATGTCCTGGAATTTTCGTGTGTTGACTCATGTGATCATCCAAGTTTTTTTTCCTTTTAAAAGAATTGCCACAAGTCTTGCAAACAAACGGTTTCACATCCATATGAACCATCATATGACGACTTATTCTATTTTTCTGGTATGTCTTAAATCCACAAATGTCACATATCATGTTCATATTTTTTTCTCTATGGCCTCTCATATGATTTTGCAAATACTTGACTGTAACGCCACAAATTGGACATGTTTGTTTGGGGATATTTGTGTGCATACCTTTGATATGTGTTTGCATGTCACGCTTTGATTTAGCAGTTTTCCCACAATGAGGACAAATTTCAGGGGTAAATTCCATATGTTGCTGACGAAAGTGTTGATTGTATGAAATTCGAGATGCGAAAATTTTATGACATATATCACAAGAAGCAGAATCTCTAGTCTCGTGAACGTTTTTGTGGTGACTTTCAAGTTGACGTTTGAGATGAAAACGTCTTTCACATTTTTCACATTGAAATTTTTTGTCTTCTTCCGGAAGATGCAGCGTCATGTGTCTTTTCAATTCAATTTTTTTGGACATGACTTTTTTACAGACAACACACGTAAAATCTAGGGGTGCATTGTGCACTCTAAGATGTCGAAGGAAATAGTTTCTACTTGAAAATTTTTTACTGCAACATTTCACAAATCCTTGAATTTGGTGGTGTTCCAAGTAGTGTTCATTCATTTCTTCCCATGTCGGGAATGACGGTTTATCATGACACAATTCGCAAAATGTGTAATTTTTAATGGTTAAAAGACCGTCATTGTGTGCTACGAGAATATGATTTTTTAAATATTTTTCTGACATATACTTTTTTTTACAAAATTCGCATTCTACCGGTGTAGTATGAAATTTGTTCATATGCTGTGTAAGAAAAATTTTCCTCTTGAATGTCTGTGAACAGATGTCACATTCATAGTATTGAGGTGCTTTTTTTGGTTCAACAATAGGAAGAGATGATTGAACTTTTTCATAATTATTTGGTTCATCCACATTTTCTGTTTTAATAAAAAATTCCTCTACTTTGATGAACGTCTCCAACTCTGGTTCAACTGAAATTTCAACAGAATTCAATTTTTCTTGGTTTTCTGTCACAATATCAATGTAATCCGATATATTTTGAACTGTTCCAAGGCATTCTGTACAAATTTTTGATGATAGATGTTTGTTTTCCAATGAAATTCCAAATAATTTGGTGACATTCTTAATAATTTCTAGTTTGATTTCTTGTCTGTCAATCAAATTACACTCTATTGAGTTTTTTAAACATAAACGACAATAATTATTCGTAAATTTGCTTTTAATTTCCATTTTATTTAACATGGAATTGGCTTTAATTTTATGATTTGTTTTTGTTTACTTTGGTATCTGAGTACCGTTATCTCAAATCACGCTTGACACTTAAAAATGACAGTTTACCGCTTTCAATGTCTGAATTAGCGACTTCCTGAAAGCAAATAAATGGGTTACAATGATTCTTCGTATATTGCAATCAAAATTTTAGTGAAGTCAAAGTACATTTGAGTCATAAACCATCTTATGTAAAAAAAAATTCCTATAAAACTACAGTGAAAGTGTTTCTCATCATTTTATTTTTAATTAATTAATTTAAAATTTTCTGCAATATGCTTGAATTATTTACAATTTAAAGAAAGAAATATCCAAAATTTACGAGCCATGATAAATAAAAATGTTAAAAATTTGTATACTCGAAACGTTTAGTTAATAAATTGTAAAAAAAATATGAATAGGATAAAGTAAGAATATGAAGAGATAAAGAAATTTTATCAGTTTACTCACAATTAAATGATGTTTTTAGCAAATCAGCAACTCGCCTTTTTGAGGTGTGGTGTGAAGTGGAACCAGCCAAGAGTGGACAATGTGCTGCAAATGTGCTTCGATGTTTCCCCGATACATTTCGTGATGAGAAAGTGCTGGAAAGTATCGGTGAATTCGCATATCCATGCGAATTTGAAAAGTAAATCCCTTGAGTAAACATATTTTATATGAATTTGAATCAATTTTTGTTTTTATTTGAAGGACACAAGTTCAGATCTATTCATTTGTGTTGACAGACACAAATTCTCAGTGGAGATTTGGATTTTGTCGGCATGATACAAACTCTGATAAGGCTATGATTTTGGTGACTCATCTGCCATGGCACAATCAATTTATCAAATACGTAAAAATGTTGTATGAAGTTCGGATGAATAGTCCACATGATTTTCAACGATTTTTATCTGAAACTTATGCAACGGGAATTCCCGATCCTGGGATGAGTGTAAAAATATTTTCGAACCACGATCGATATGTAAGTGAATATTTTGAAATTTTTTCTATGAAAACTAAATTTTTTCACTTCATTTAGACGTTTGAGTTCAAAGCTCCCTGGCACGATTATCTACCAAGCATACCAGAAAATCACAATCTAAGTGTTTATTACAATTTTGTGGAGCCTGAATTGATGATTGAAGTGTTCTGTGCAATGTTAAATGAGCGTCGAATTATTTTTACATCACAACACCTTCATGTTTTGTCTTCCTGTGTCTTGGCTGCCGGAGACCTAATCTATCCAATGACCTGGCAACACATTTACATTCCCGTATTGCCAATGAAAATGAAAGAATATGTAAATGCACCAATGCCATACTTGATTGGTGTGGCAAAATCCATTTTACAGGCAATACGACCTGAAGAACTGACTGACGTGGTTATACTTGACTGTGATAGTGGAACGTTTAGAAGTCAATTTGATGATAAAAAGGCATTGCCGAGGGATATTTTGGAATATCTGAGGAAACATTTGAATAATCCAGGAACGGGAGATGGAGTTGCACGAACATTTTTGAGTAAATATCATTGAAATTTTTTCCCTTAAAATTGCATTCAAATAAATTTAATTTACAGGAGCGATTGTACAATTAATCGGTGGTTATCGCGATGGATTAAAGTATGGTGATGTAATTACATTTGATGATCAACGTTTCCTGGAAGCCCGATCTCAAAAATTACGCCCATTTCTCAATAAAATACTGGATTTGCAAATTTTTCGACAATTTATTGATGAACGATTAATTTCAATCAAAGATGGGTTTTCAGATGAGTTTGAAAAGGAAATCTGTTTATATTCAGAACGGATTTCGAAACGAAAATTTAAATTGTTACAAAATATCAAGGATAAGGTAAATTATTAACCCAAAATCATTAAATTTTAGTTTTGTCACTAAACAAAATAATGTCACTAAAATGCTTTTCATCATTTTTTTTAATTTTAATATCATGTGTTTTTCCCAATTTTTTGAAATGCTTTCCTAGACTAATCCAGCACTTGACTCGGCATTGCAATCAGTGAGTATTGTGATTTAATTCAATTTAACATTAAAACATCACTTTTTTTTGCTTGTTGAAAACTCTTTTAATCACTGCAATATTTTTCTAGGCAAGGGAAGGTGGTCGAAATGTAAAATTTGTGTACAAATCTGCAAGTAAAGCAGTAAAATCTAAAATCAAGAATGCTCGTAGTGCCAATTCACAAGGAAATGTGATGACAACATCTGGAATCGAAATTGGATCGTCGTTTGATGCAATTACACCGGATTTTAATCGTCATCGTCGTCATTCACAGGACTCTAACAACAATTCAAGTGGATCTTCAAGTCCGTCACATTCGCTCTCGTCATCGGACATGAATATTTTACAAGAGTTGGAACAAGAAGGATTATTTGATAAGCCTGAAGTAAATAGAAGTGTAAGGAGAAATTTTGATATTAATTAAATTATTTTTTCTGTTACTTTTATTTTGTTATAATTTTATTTTTTTTTATTTTAATTTTATGTTTATTTCATTTCATTCATCGCTTATTCATGCACAAGCAGTTAAAGCCAAAAAAATCATCTTATATTGAAAAATCACTTCTACAAAAAACATTTTCATCATCGCCTACACCTCCAATGCGACGACACAATCAAACTAATTTACCTGTAGTTCCTCCACGAGTCATTAAAAATGTCTCAACTGAAATTAATCAAATTAATAATAATAATTCTCAGACTCATCCAAATGGGAATATTCCTAAGAAAGCTTTAGAGCATTCAAAGACAGCTCCAGTTATTTTCGATTCAAATCTGTCCCTTACTTCGGCATCTTCTGGTATTACTTTACCATCAAGTGCTTATGACCCATTCCAAATTCCGATTGTGCCTCCAAGAAAAAATCAATCACAACCGAAATTTCAAGGTGAGATTTTTAATGCGAGTTACGAGGAGTGGGCGATTCGATTGAAAATTGCCAAGGACCAAAAATCCGAAAACGTGGAAAAAAAACCGCAAAAGGTGACTAAAAACATTTTTATTTTAAGGATCATAACTAGCACTTTATGCATGGTATAATTCCTTATAATTTATGTACAGAGCGCGTTATAATTTTTCCGCTATCTATACACATACGTGAATTATAAGGAATTATACCTTGCATAAAGTACGCGTAAAGGAAATTGTGACTAAAATTATACTTTTCTATTAATATTTTTTTTAAATTTATTTTAATGCTAACGTTTCTTTTTTTTTAACGGAAAATTCAAATCAAAAATTTCTCATAAACTATTAACTTTTCATTTCAATTTTAGATTCCAAACAAAAGTCCAACAGTTGATGATTTAATAAAATTAGATGACAGCCTTACCCTAGAAGACTTTGATCCATTAAATGCCAAACTTTCGTTACCAGCCCAACCTTCAGCATCTTCGTCAAATTGTAGCATCACAAGTAGCAATGTGATTGGTTTCTCAAATCCAGTCTATACATACCATGATCCCAAGAATTTGATGAATCAACAGTGCAATAGTAACAATTTATCGGTTTCACCGCAACCGAAAACCAATTCAATTGAATTACTGCGAGATTATGGTATTTTAGACCAATATACGAATCTAGTGAATGGTCAACCTGTAACTGGAAGCACGGAGAAAAAAACGCAACAAAATAATTGGATGACATTCGATTGATATTCATTAGAGACTGTTTTGAGCTTGTAGTTCCAGCGTAGTGAGGTTTTTTTCTTGTTTTTTTTAACGATTTTTGATTGCAAGCGAAATTAATAATTATAATAAAAAATAACAAATTTATACAATTTATATACTAAAATTTGATAAAAAAATGCACAAAACTGATAATATTTAGCACAAAAAATTAAATATTTAGGAATTAGAATATCGTATTTATATAAATGAAAAAAAAATAAAATAAATTTAGTACTCACCCAAATAAAAATATTTTGATCTGTATTTTAATTTGATTTATTTCTACTAATTTTAATTTTAAATTCATTTTAAGACTAATCGAACTATTTTAACTTAATTATTCCGGAACACTTTGTCCAATTAATCGTTTCACTTTCGATGATTGTAGTTCATCTAACGTCAATGTCGTTAAAAGTTCTTCACCGATTGTCTTACCCTCGGGATATCCATTTTCAATGCTATACTGCAGGCAATTGATCGCCAAACTTGGTTGTTTTTGTTCAATGCAAAATTTCGCATATGCTTCCAAGGATGCCGGACTTGGTTCTCCAATCATTTCATTTTCAGATTTATTCAGTTTTTGGAAGATTAAAGTCGCTTTTTCAAATTCTCCTCCTCTACAGAAAAGTAAAAGCAAGTCTCCTAATAAGCCACCTGCCCATCTAAATTGATCGGGACGTGATTCACTCAAATCATTCAGTTTCTCCCAAATTTCCGATGTAATATTATTGAATTGTTCTGGAAGATTGGCATGATATTGAATTTCCATGTTTGGTGGATTATTTATCATAGTTTGCACCAGAAGACTAAGCATATTTTCACGTGTTACATAATCGAAGATGACTAAATGTGACCAAAGCAAAGGAATATGTTCAATTGCACCATTTCGTTCGACAGCTTTCAATACTTCGTTCATTATACCTGGTTCTGGAGTATAAATATTTGGTACAAGTCTGTTGTAAAATTCCATAAAATCATCCAACGACTCTGTAAGACACATTAATCCCATATAATTGCGGTAATATATTGATTCTTTGTACGAATCCCCAATTAAATTGTAATTATTTCCTGTATGTAGTAAATTATCGACTCGTTTCGCCAATTCTTTGTCATTCAAATGATTGCGACAAATGTCCATTGCTGTCACAAAGAAAAACGTATCTTTTTCATCCTGGATCTCAAAAGATTTACCTTCAATTTCATTCAGAATATCGATAAGAACATGACTCACTGTCCCGCGTTCTTTACAAAATGTAATAAGAACATAATACCATGAAGCAAGTGATGGCTCAATACCAAGATTCTTAAATTCAGCTAATGTTTTTAACGTACATCCCTTTGCCAATTTCTGGGATCCCAGTGAACTAAAAGTTTTGAGCAAGGCATTTAAAGTACCAAGATTTGGTGTCACATTATTTTCCTTCATTGTACGTAAAAATTGTTGGGCCAAATCCCAACGTAAATCAGCATTGTCTTTCATGTAATTACAAACACTAATCATCGAGTTATATGTCGGGGTATCAAGTTCAATTCCCTTATCCAGGGCTTCTTGATACAAGGCAAACGCTTTTTCAATTTGAAAATATTTTGCCATTCCTCTAATCATGACACAATATGCCTGTGATGGCTTATTTTCCATTTCATTAAAGATACTTTCAGCCAAATCACCATCTTTCCATGTCTTACGTTGACGTTCCTTGCCTTTGACACCTTGACGGAACCATCTTTCTTCTAGCCACTCTTCATCGAGTGTGTCTTCGCCATTGTAGTATGAAATTAATTGGAGGAATTTGAGTTTGGTGTCATCTGAAATTGATTGACCATTTTTTTGTAGGAGGTTGTACACTAAAATTGCATCGGAAACTTGTACGTTTGTGATGAGATCCTGTAAATCTTGTTCCTCTACTTTGCTGTCTTCAGTGTACACTAATCGGGGTAAAAATGCATCAATTTGAGGGTGACATACAATGTGCTGTAAATAAATGTAAATGTAAAAAAAAATTAATTTCATTGTCCATAAAAATATTGCTCACATTGAACCACTCTCGATCCTGTTGTCGAATCCATCTTGCAGCTTTACGTCCAGATTCTTGAGCCAATGCAAACGATCGTTTCCCGATATTACTCGCTGGAATTAGAAATGGATCATCGTGATATTTATAGTGGGCTGCTGTCGGATCCCGACCAACTGTAGCCGAAAGAGCTTTAAGGATATCTGTTGGAGATCTTGGAATTCTTTTTGGTATTACAATTTCCTCATCAGTTGCAGGTGATGCTGAAAGTGCTCGAACATTCTGTTTTAACAACGATGACACAATTGATTTTTGTATTTTTTGTACATTTCTGAATGTAATCAGATTATTCATTTTATTTCTTATTAATATTTTTACGTAATTTCAATTGAATACCAAAAATTCACTTTAGAAAAATAGTTTGCAAGAAAACATGCAGGAAAAAAGTGACGTTTAAATGACAATCGAAATACAAATGTAAACAAACCAAAACCAAACAACTTTTTTTAATTTCTTGTGTTACAAATTTCATGAAAATGGATAAAAATTACCAACACGAGAAATTTTATTGCCGTCTTTGTTTGGACAAAATATCTCCAAATACAAAATTCATCGATATCACTTTAGAAAATGGGGAGATTTACGATAAATTAATAAAAATATTTCATTTTACATTTGATACCAGTAATTTATCACCATTTGTTTGTATTGATTGTCGTGATCAGGTTGAAGCTATATCACAATTTATTGAAAAAGTTGCAAGTAACCAGGAAAAACTTAAAGTGCTCAATTTCCTGAATGAGGATCACGATGAAAAGTACGACCCGAAACAAATCAAGTATGAAAATGAAGAGATGGAAGTAGAGTTTCTCGATGAAAATGACTATGAGGATAACATGAAAGAGATTTGTGAAATTAATATAGTTGAACCTCAAACAAAAGTCAAAAATGAACAGGAAGCAAGTTTTGATTTTGTTTGTGATTTTTGTTCCAAGAAATTCTGCTCAAAAAGCACTTTGACATTTCACATGAAAAGACACATGTCGGATGTTAAACCAAAAACTGTTGCATGTAAATATTGTGAAAAGACCTTCAAGTCAGAATCGGGACTCAAGAATCACATTGGACACATTCATGAGAATAAACCGAAATTGTATGACAGTGAAAATGCTGTAGATATAAGTAAATATCTTTTATGTGAGCTATGTAGCGGACGACCAATGTTTCCATCCTTCAATGACATGAATGATCATTACCAGGAAACTCATGGAATTCGAGGATATGTGAAGTGTTGTTCGAAGCGATTTTACACAAGGAGGTCTGTGGTGTATCATAGTGATGTCCATTCAAGACCAGTTGATTATATGTAAGAGTTTCCCTCCTTCTTAATTTTAATGTAAATCAATGTAATTAAAATTTAATTTTAGATGTAAAATTTGTCAACGACTTTTACCCAACAAGTATGCGTTGAGAGATCATATGACGCGACACAAGCCAGAGGAAGAGAAAAAGTTTCAATGTAAAACTTGTCCAAAACGTTTTCATATTGAATATGACTTGACAATTCATATCAGGAACGTACACGAAAAAAATCCACAAGAAGAAAAAGCTCACTGTGATACGTGTGACAAAGAATTTGCATCAAAAATATCCTTGTATTTGCACAATCGTCGATTCCATATGAACCTTGAATATCCGATCTGTGAAGCATGTGGCAAACAATGTCGATCAAAGGCTGATTTAAGGTCACACATCAAATCGAAACATACCTTCACACCCAAGACAAAATGTGATATTTGCGGAAATTCGGTAAAGAACATCAAAAAACATCTACAAATCCACAGGGAATCAGAACTGAATATTAAATGTGAAATATGTGGACATGAAACGACAACCTTCAAATATCTCAAACTCCATATGAAAATTCATAACGATGAAAAGTAATTCAATTCAATTTTTTTATATCAAATTTTATTAGCATCTCTTTTTTTTTCAATTAGACCATACGTGTGTCCCACTTGCGATCAAGCCTTTAAACGAAAAAAGGCCCTTGATGACCACATGAGTTTACACAACGGAATTCCCCGTCATTTCTGTAATTATTGTGATCGGGCATTCAATAATTCAGGAAATAAATTTAAACATATCAAACAAGCACATCCCGAAGAAGCATCGAAAAATCGAAGAAAAAGTATTAAAATTAAAACAGCGGAAGCAATGCAAAATAAATCAATAGAATCTGGTGATAATTACAAGATATTAAATGAAATGAATTCCGATACAATTGTATTGAAACCTGAATCACTGGGAATCGTCATATCAGTTCAGGGTGAATAAAAATTGAATGAAATATTATTAGATTGTAATAAAATTAAAATGAAAATTCACATCCACATTTTGTGAAAGATTTTATTCATATTTTTTTTAATATTTCTCCTATAATATAATTTTTTTTCTCATGTTTATTACTGTAAATCTTTACCTTCTTTTTTTAATGTAATTAAATGTAATTTAAAACTTCACTCTTATTTTGTGAAATTTTATCATTGCAATATATTTTTTTTTGTTTTACATTATAATTAAATTAAATTTCCATATTTATTTTATTATTTTTTTTTTTCATTTAAATTTATATATGAGTTGCATAAAATGTTGTGTTTTATAAAATAACGGTGTTTGAAAACCGGTGAGTATAACAGAAATCAATGTTCAATCAAAAAAGATTTACGCGGTATCATATGGGTTGTGTGTGTTGGAATGTTACTCGTTAAGGGACTTGAACCCACTTTTTAAATTTTGATCATCAATGAAAAAATTGTTAAATATTTAATGAATGAAATGGAATTACGAATAAAAATCAATTTATCGATCAAATTTCTGTTAAAAGAAAAAAAATCACCATTTCATGTTAAATTTTTACTAAACGTTTTACAATGAATTTTTTTTCCAACATTTTCTTTTGTTGCAATACAAAATTTTTTTAACTTTAATATTATTTTTTTTTTATTATAAACATTTCCTTTTATTTTATTTTTTTTATCATTATCGTTACTTTTTTTAATTAAATTTAAGGATAAAGAGATATTTTTTATGAATGACAGATATATTAGATAAGACTTTTTTTCCATTTCTATACATTTTTTTTCTTTTAAATAGCGTGACAATTCATTATAATTTAATATTATTTTAATTATTATTATGTAATGTAATGTAATTGCAATTTTATCAAGAAATGAATTGCAATAAAATGTGTTTAACATATTTTTTTTCATCATTAATTATTTTTTTATGTAACAAACAGTTATTTTTTTTTTAATTAAAATAATTTTTTTTTAACTTTATCAATCTTTTTTTTTATAATAATACCAAAAATACATTTGAAACATTCCTTTTAAATGAATTTTATACACCTATAAAGTGAATTCTTGTTCTATATCATGCATTCTGATCCCTTATCGTGACCTTGAAATTTTATTTGCATCCCCTATCTATGAATTTTTGTAGTAAAATTAATTGAATTTTTTGAAGCAGCCAAATTGTAATTTCTCTTCTCTGGTTGGAAATGTGAATGTGTATTTGTCACGAAAAAACCCAAAATTTGATTTCATTTCATAATTATTATTATTTTTCTTATTATTATAAGTTACACATGATCAAGCGAATCTTCAAGATTCATTTTAAAAATATTTGTTTTTTTTTTTCTTTATCATTATAATTATAATTTGTATTCTTAATGTAATATTATATGCAATTTACTAAATATGTATATAAACTTTTTTTTTATATGTTCTTGAAATTAAATTGAAACTAAAACTCTACTAAAAAAGAAATTTTTACATCAAATCAAAATGAAAAGAGAGAAAAAAGAATTTTTTTTGAAGAAAATGAAAATGTTGCAAAAAAATATTAAATATTTAATTATAAAATACAAATTTTTTCATGTACAACAATGATATTAAAGTTATTTTTAGTAGTTTTAATGATTCTGATTCACTTTTAAGCATAATAATATGTTTTGATGAGAACATATCACTATCATCATCGTGGTTGTAATAGTTCAACTTATCAAATGAATAACCTGTGAAATTGATATTAATTGTTATTAAACATACAAAGGTGAGTTTATTTTGGTATGATAAAAAAATACCTGCTTTAAATAAATGACATCACCAAAATTGACACCATAATTTTTTCTTTTCTCCTTGATCACCTTGTTGAAGTCTAATGTTATGTTGTGTTCCTTGTGTCTCGTTTTTAGGTAGCTTTTTGGCTGGAATTTTAAATATAATTTAATTAAATTTTGTATTGATAATAATGAAATTTGATAACTCACCGATTGCCAAAAATAAGTCATTTACATTAAAAGCCGTTTTAGCTGAAGTCTCTACAAACAAAAGTCCATTTTCCTCAGCGTAATTTTTTGCATCCTCATAATCGACAGCACGACTATCAGCTAAATCACATTTATTGCCAGCTAATGCGATAACAATGTTTTGAGGAGCCTGGAAAATGAATCAAATACTCAATTTAATTTGGTATTCATCGTCTTGTGTGACAGGGTGTACAATTTATGAGTCAAATACGGAGAAGGCATGTCAATATGATGGATTTTTTTTAATGCCACATGATTTTATAGAGTTCTGACAATTTCTTATGAATTTATAAAAATTTGATAATAGATTCGTTAAATAAATTTTAAAAGGTAAAATGTCAAATTTATTTAATAATTTTGCCTCTTTACTAGGCCAGCAAGTAAAAGATGGACATTCCATGATAACATACAAGATTTTTGACAGTTCCGTCAGATTAACTGTCAAGTTTTATCTTTATAAGCAGGTAAAACTTGACAGTCCATTTTGTATTGACAAACATACGAAAACTTCAAAAATTCTGTACGTAAACAGAGATTGTCAAACTTCTATCTGCGTACCTAGTAACTGAGTAAGCAGATTAAATTAGACAGCTCATTTTTGCTTAGATACACATACGCAAATGTCAAAAATTCTGTACGAAAAAAGAGATTGTCAAACTTTCATACCCCTAAATGGGTACGCATGTAAAATTTGACAGTTTATTTTGTATAGATACACATACGGAAACTTTAAAATGCCTGTACGCAAACCGAGATTGTGAAACATTTACCTGCTTACATGGTAAGTAGGCTGGCACATGAGTGATTGACAATGACTCTAAGCGCACAGTATTTTTGTAGTTTCCGTATGTGTATCTATACGAAATAAACTGTCAAATTTTACCTGCTTACCCCTTAACTCCATAGAACAGAAATCATTTTGATGTTTGAAAATTCAACTACAAGTTTTCGTATGTGTTTCTATAGAAAATAAACGTCAAATGAAATGTCAAGTGAAATTCATGGACTTTGCTAGTCATTCGTGTAGACAACGTAACAGGTTTCCCATCTTTTTGAAGTGATCTTCTCGGCAATAGACAGTGTAATTTCAGATGACTTTAAACTAAAATTTTCATACTTGTCTCTGTAACTCCTTCACCCAAGTTTTTGCACGTTCAAAACTATCCGTTTTCGTAATATCATAAACGACTATCGCTGCTTGAGCACCACGATAATACATGGGTGCTAAACTATGATATCTAAAATAAAAAAATTCAGTTTGATTAAAATTTAATTCAAATTAAATTTAAAAAAAAAAATGTTACCTTTCCTGACCAGCAGTATCCCAAATTTCAAATTTAACTATAGTTTCGCCTACACTGACAGACTGTGCCAAAAATGCAGCTCCGATTGTACTTTCCTGATACTCATGAAATTGCCCCTTGACAAAACGAATAACAAGTGAGGACTTTCCAACAGCGGATTCACCCAAAAGTACAAGCTTAAACTGACATGCTTTGTTTTGTGTTGCACCATTTGGCCTTTGTGCTGTTGTCGTACTTCCTCGAGGAGATGTTGCCATGATCAATTATTTTTTTTTATACGATATTGATAAAAATCTGTCAAAAGCGAAAAATTTTACTTTCATTAATTTAATAAAAAAAAACATAAACACACATGTTTCGTCACTCTTATTCTCTTTATCGTCATAATATTCAGATTATATTTAAAATTTTTCAAAGAAATTGAATATAGACATATTATTTGCACGAACAAGTAAAGTACTTTATAAATATTGAATAATTTTTGCTTGTTTTGTACAAATAGCTTCAATGCATTACACAGACAAAGACTAATTCACACTTGTTCTGTATTCTGATAAGAAATTTTTTTATTTTTTGATAAAATTGGGACGGTAATTGATATTTGAACGTTAATTGAAATTCAAATGGAACAATTTTCCCTGGAACTTTTGGTATTTAATGAATAAATCAGACACATATGTTACGGCAACAATGTAATAATCATAATAATAATAATAAAATAAAAATACACATAGACAAGTGTATGGTTTATGTGTCCTTGACATAGAGAATTGTAGTAGTTGCTGATTGAACAGCTAATTAATCGATACACAAACAAAGGATTAAAAATTTCATTCAAATGGAAAGACACGATTTTGTTTCATAAGAATTTCAACTACAATAAGATTATTTTAAAATTTGTAAGGGGCGTATCAATGGAATTTTCATACAATCAAGACGTAATTAAATGAAATTTTGAGTAAATCCCTGAATTTAATAATTTTACAATGAGATGACTCATCACGTATCGTCCAATTTCTGTACAGGTCACACACAGTTGAAATAAAAATAATAAATAACACGAAAAAAAGATGTAGAAAGGCTTCCATATTTGTCATTTTAACACACATATGACGTTCCATTGTCTGTATATTGGATCATAAATTCTCACTTCCTTTCTTTCATTTATTAGAAAATTACTTTTAAAATTTCTTTGTTTCAAAATTTCATTTTTGCGTAATCAAAATATGTTACCAGTCAAAGTTCCCTTGAATCATGACGCACTTTTATACACTTGTAACACTAATTTTTATCCAAAGAAGAAATCATTAAGTTAATTATCATCATGGAATATTTTGGTTTTCAAATTAGATTTTCACTTTTATAAATTATGCGTCAAATTGATTAAAATTTAACTCAAATCACTGATTTTATTGTTATTCCGTGTATATAAGGGTAATTATTATCATTATAATGAGACAAAACCTTCACAAGATTTAGTATTAACAAAAAAAAATTTTCTCGGTTCAATTAAATCTAAAATGCAAATAATATGGGCGACGACATACGATAATGTATATTTACACTGAGGAAACAATGATTTTTTTTTCACTCAATTGTTTTGCACTAATTCACGGATTTTATGCAAGATTTTTATATGCTAAGTGTGAAATGTTGTTAGATGGAAGTATTTACCAGGTTTTTATGAAGTAAGGAGTTTATTTAAATTAATTAAACTGTGATTTTAGTAATTACAACTCCTTTTTCTCTATCCAGAATGATTTGTTCAAATAAATTGTGTGTGTATGTGTGTGAGTGTGTGTACGTGAATTTATGACAATCGAATCGAAATGAAAACTCTGTTGAAATTTCCTGGAATTTTTGTGTCATGTTTGTTTGAATAAAGTGACCGTTAAATTTCAATAAAAAGTAAAATTGGATGAATCTTAACAGCTTGAGAAATGAAAAGTATGAAATTTCAGTATAAAAAATTAAATTTATTTTTTTTTTATTCTTACGTACAAAATTGACAATGTTAAAATTAAGTATCATGCCATTCCATTTCGTTTCATTTTTGCAATTGCCTCCCTTTTTGCAGCTGCCTCTTCTGGATGTGCTTGCTTAATATGTTTGTATTTATTTCCTGAATTATTAAATGCTCTATCACAAAAGTTACAGGCATGACGTGGAATACCGTTATGAACACCACTTATATGATCTTTTAAAGCTATTCTTCGTTTAAAGGCCTGATTACATGTTGGACACACATGAGGTCTAAAAATTCATATTGAATGATTACTTTTCAAAGTAATACAAAAAAACTTACCGTTCATCGTTATGAATCTTCATATGCAATTGGAGATATTTAAATGTAGTCGTCTGATGTCCACAAATTTCACACGTAATATTCAGTTCCTTTTCTCTATGATACTGAATATGCTTTTTCATATCCTTCAAGTACACGCCACAAATATCACATTTAGTTTTCGGAGTATCCATGTGAATTAATTTCATATGAGATTTCAGATCATGTTGAGTTCGGCATTGTTTGCCACAACCATCACAAATGAGCCACTGCAGATCTACGTGAAACCGATTATTGTGAACATTCAATGTCATTTTTGATGAAAATTCTTTATCACATGGAATGCATTTGTATTGTTCCATTTTATTGCGTTTTTCGTGGACTTTACGAATATGGAGGGTTAAATCAAATTTAATTAAAAATCGTTTACAGCAAAAATTGCACTCATACTCCCTTTCACTGTAAGGTTTGTGTCTTAACATATGATCTTTCAACAATCTCTTACTTGAAAGAAATTTCTTACAAATTTTACACCTGAAATGAAAACGTTTAAGTAAATTGAATTTAAATTTTTACATGGAAAAACTTTTACATGTAATCTATTGGTCGTTCATGCTTATCAATATGACTCAAAATTGATTCCCTTGTATAAAAATGTTTAGAACAACAGCCAATGTATCCTCGTGTTCCATGTTCTACTTTAAAATGCATATTCAAATCGTTATAAGTCTCAAAATTTGGTCTTGATTCGCACAGTTCACAAATAAGGTATTTTCTCATATCAAGAGTTTTCTCATTCAATTTATCACTGTCACCGTGAACAGCAGTCACGTGATATTTAAGGCCCCTTTCGGTTTTTAACCGTTTTTTACATAAATGACATTCAAAATTAAGATTGTGTGCTATGTGCTGCTTCATATGAAGGTACAAGTCACGTTTTGAATGGAATTCATTGGAACAGAGATCACAAATAAAATTACCAACAAGTTCAACTACTTTTAAATTTATTGCATTTTCCTCTGTCTCCTCTTGCTCCTCCTCCTTCACCACCACAATCTCTGTTTTTGGTAGACCTTCAATTTCCAAATCACACTGATCGTTGTCAGTACATAAGAATTCAATCTTTTCCTGATTAATTTCAACTAATTCAATAAAATCTGAGACATATTCCAATCGATTCTTGCAATCCAAACAAATAAATGGTAGTAATTGCATTGAACTAAATGTGAAATTGAAGATTTTAACAACTTTTTTGAATATATCACTGGTATCTGTTGTTATTTCAATGAAATCTGTGGTGCAGGAAAGATCTTCCAAACAAAATCGACATAATTTTTGGTCAAAATCATTCATTTTGAATGGAAATTAAAAAAAAAAACTAAAATAAACTTGTTATTTGTTTTGTTGTTTGTTTACACATTTTTGACAGTTTTCATGTGATTTGTGTTGATTTTCAAAATAAATGACAGTTACAAATTGAATGAAATAGCGAATGCACTTATTCAAGGCCACTTTATTTAAAGTATCAAATAAAATATCAAAATTTATTTATTTGTGATTCAGAAATGAATCTCAGGGCTTGGAATCAACATGAATGTGTATATAAATAATCTATAGAGTTGTCTGGCAGCAGTTTTTCTGCACTTCCTAAGATCAAAGCACAATTTCATCATAGACTGAAATCAAAAGCATATGAAACAGAAAATCTCTGAGCACATTAACAGAAAATTTTCTCGAATTGAATCATCTAAAAAGTGCCGGTTCGGATTAATAAAAACCTAAATCAATTATTATTTGGCTTTGTTGAAACAATATTTTGAGGTAAATATTACATTAGTTTTTCGGTTTTTCGAAATTTCTTGAAAAAAATTGCGAAAAGATCATAAAATTTAAATGCAATGATTTGCAATGAAAATTTTCAATAATAAAACAGATAAACATCTTATCACATTTTTTTAATAATACGATAATTAAATATTAATTAGTACAAAATTTATTGTTTTTAATACAAATATTTCAAGAAAAATTTGTCATCCTTTTAAGAATTACATAAGAATTTTTGAGTTATGCGTTGTTTAAAGTGTGAATAAGAGTGTGATGTCATTTTCGTAAGTAGTATAAATCTTTTTTCTTAGTAATTTTTTTGTGTATTTATTTTCTAAATGAAAATACAAAATTGACCAGTTACTAAAAATAGATCTGGACTTGTATTGTGTTGTGTTGTGTGCACTTTTATTAATTTTCCTTGTATTTTATTTTTTATTTTGTGCATAAATATCAGATGTCTCGACAATCAGCAATTGTTTTGGGCCTAAGTGCATTGTCCTTGGCAGGGCTAATTCTCTATTATGCCATTGTTAAAAAGAAGAAAAAAGTACAAACGGTCACACCGCAAACAGATGAACCTTCAGCTGAGTTTATGGTTGCAAATGATGCAGTGCCTTTCATTGTGGGTAAAAATGAAGAAACTTTAAAAAGTATTGAACAAGCAACAGGCACCCGTGTAACGTTTAAAGATCATGGAAAAACTCAATTATGTCAAATACGGGGATCAGATGCGGCTGCCGTTGAAAGAGCACAAATTATGGTTAAAGAAAAGGCAAATAATCCACCGAAATTGAAGGAAACGATGCAGGTGCCGAGTACAGCTGCAAATCGAATCATCGGGTTGTGTGGCGAAGCTTTGGAAGAATTGATGAAAATTACAAAAGCAAAGGTATGGATTGAGAGAGGTAATGGTGACAATTCAATGGATACTGTTGTCATGGAAGGAACACGAGCTGAAATTAATGCTGTTCGAATCAAAGTTGATGAAAAGGTAGGATTTCAATTTAGTTTGGAATTTTAAATTAACTCTCCATTTTATTTCAGGTCAAAGAAGATCAAGAAATTTTGAAAAAACAAAAGGAAAAAGAAATTGAGGAAAAGGAAAAGCAAAAGGAACAGGAAATGAAAGAAAAACAAGCAAAAGTCGAACCAGTTCCAGAACCAGTCAAAATTGAACTAGTCGAACCAACTCCAGCTCCTCCAGTTAAAAAGCCATCTCCCGCTCGTATCACTGAAACTCCTGAACCAAGAGATGTCCATCCCCCAAAAGTTGAAAGTCTGTCATCTAATAATTCACATGGACAACTTGAAGTCTATGTATCAGCAGTTGCTCATCCCAGTAAATTCTTCGTACAAATGGTTGGAGCTCAAAGTGTTGAACTTGATCTTTTGATTGATGCCATGTCCGAGTATTATAACGATGAATCTAACCGTCAACTTCACTTAATCCAAGAACCAACAGTTGGACAAATGGTTGCTGCCAAATTTGCCGAAGACGAGAAATGGTATCGAGCTGAAATTGTTGCCATCCAAGAAAATGAATTTGGTGATGGACTTGTATGTGATCTCTTCTACGTAGATTACGGAGACAATCAATATGTCTATCCAAAGGATGTTTACCAATTGAAAAAGGACTTTTTAGGATTGAAATATCAAGCAATGGAATGTTTCTTGGCGTATGTCAAACCAAATAATCCTGATTCACCCAATTCATGGCCTCAAAAAACAAATGATCGCTTTGATGAACTCACAAAAGTGGCTCAATGGAAAAAACTCTTATTAAATATTGTTACATACCGTCCTGGTGTTGCCAAGGGTAATCAAATCCCTGGTGTTGAGTTATATGACACTGAAAATGGGCATGATATCAATATTGGACAACAATTAATATCAGAAGGTCTTGCATTACCATCAACAACTGGATATTTTGGTGATTTAGTTAAAAGTTCTGTATTGAAATTGCAACCAGAAGTAACAACGATTGATCTTGTTACACCAGATGATTCTCCTAATACTAGTCAAGAGGAAGAAGAAAAAGACTCTAACAATGGAAATATTGACACCACAAATACTACCACAGAAGAAAATACAGCAAAGGAGGATACCAAACCAACACCAGCTGAAAACAATTTCAACAATAACAACTTTAATATCACAAAAGATCCAAAAAAGGATCCACAAGCAGCAACACTTGATTTCCTTTCAGGTGAACGACAGTCTCAAACAAATGGTAACAATGAAAATTCTACCTCTACCTCTGCAAAAAATGACGATATAAACAGCAATACCGAACAACGCCAAGTCAAGCAATGGAGTGATCTGTTAAAAGATGATTAGTAGACATATCATTTTCTACATAAAACTAGAAACTTTTTGTAAGATTCTTTTTTTTCGTTTCATGTTAATGTTATCATAATATTATGCTTTTTTCACTTACTACTTAATTAACTATTAGATTGTAGATTGTTCTCTTTTTGATTATTAAATAAAAAATAACGTTAGTAACAAAATGAAAACGCCTGGTTAATTTTACAAAAAAGTTTTAAATGAGTGTGAAGTTTTCACTGTGCATTTAAATGAAATTAAACTTCAATTTTAACTTCACGTAATTTTTATCATTTATTTCTCTTACTTTTATTTACAAATTTTACTTTTAACTTCTATGATTGCTTATATATTTAAAATTAATTTCATATCAGCGTATTAACTTCAAACCTGTACTTTTTTAATCAAAACCGCAAAAAAAAAATATATTTAAATTTCGAATTTTTTTTATCTTCAAATAAAATCACAAATCATTTTCTTTTAATCAATCACTAGAAGTGTGCAATGATTGATATTTAAATTTAAATTACTTAATATGGCAACCATTTTTCTTTTCAAAAAATCTCTGAATTAATTAATTAAATATCCTTGTCTTTATATTTCGTATTCTATTTTAGTTTTCTTAAATTTTAATCATAGTTTCACGATGATTTTCGTGAATTTTATTTACAATTTTTAATTGTGATTTTTTTTTTACCATTACTGTTTAATTTACAGTAATTTTCATGTCAAATATTTAACGAAGATCTTCTAATTAACTATAAAAATTTCTTGATCAAATTTCCTTTTAGAAGTTTTGGGTTGATCCGACATTTTAATTGTTGTATCAAATCATAAATTTTTAACGCAGGACCCACTTTCATTCCCAACATTCCAATAATATCATCTTTTGTCAATTCTAGCATTCGTTTTCCATCGACACATGTTGTGACGAAAGACTCTGAATGAGCTGCACAATCGTTTATTTTGAGGAATTGAATGACATCCTCATTATTCCATGTATCGGGAAGTATTTGATTTGGGTCTAATTTTTCGGGTGAATTACAATTACTTGATCGGTTTAATTTTGGAATGTGTTTTAATGTAGGAGTAGGAGTTGTTGTTGTTGTTTGAGCACTCGTACTTGAAGAAAGTTCTTGTTGTTGGTCACTTCCACCGACAACACCGGTAAAATCATGCTCAGTGAGATCATCTTTTTGTGAAGTTGTAGACGCATCGAAACTATGATTCATTGAACTATCATAATCGTCGTCATCTTCTTCCATTTGGTTACTTGTGCCCTCTTGTTGTTCAAATGGCTCGATTTTTGGCTCAACTTTGACTGATAGCTGATTTGATGAGCGTTTTATTGATTTTGTTTGCTGTTTTTGATGTTCAAATTCTTCTTGTTCTTTTTTGATTTGAGCTGTGCGAGTGAATGGAGCTGCTTTTTGGTCTGAAATTTATTTCAATTTTAAATTTTTTTCCTTACGAATCACAACTTAAATATTACCTTCAGAATTTTTAACACCTTTCTTCCTTCCTCTCTTCTTTCTGGTAAGTTTTGGTGATATTTTTGGTGGTAGCTTTGGTAAAATCCGAGGTCCTTCCAACTTGTGACTCACTGTTAATGAAAATCAATTTAAAAAATCATAATTTTACTTTCAAATAATAGAATTTTACCCAAAAATGCCCAACCAACGGGATAAATGTCAGAGCTCGTACAATGCAACCATTGGTCATACCTGAAATTGATCAAATTTAATGTAATACCTATGAAAATTGTCATATTAGGAATATTTACTCGTCCTCCCAGCCATCAAAATGAATTTTCAATAAATTTCCCACGACTCTTGATATGCTGGCAACACAAACTAATCGAGGGTCCATTAAATCAGCGCATTCTACTTTCATTCCAACCTTGAAACGAAAAAATTTCATTGATAAAATGTAATACATTGATTTTTTTCGTTAATTCTCACTTTAAATCGGTGTCTAACTCGTTCATTAGGGAAAATGTCTTCTGGTGCTGCTATGCTAGCAGTATCAACTAAATATTGGTCCCATGAAAATGATTCCGAGTCATATCCCTTGGGTGGTGTTAAATTTATTCCATTTCTTCCACAGAAACCAGCCGGAAATATATTTGGAGATTTTTCGTGATAACAAAACCTGAAAAAAAATTAATTTGAGATTAATTTGAATTGAAATTTATTTGCATTTAAATTCTCACCAATCAGCTCCCGTTGCATCTGGTTCATAAGAATCAATTCGTATCATGATGTAACCAAAATTAAGCACATCCATAACTGTTGCCACACAAATTGATGATAAATTTAATGGATCAATTGCCTCTAATTTCATTCCCTTTACAAAACGGGTTGGTTGTTCATCCAAATAATAGTCTTCGAATGAGAAATTTGTCTTGAACAGATCAACTGTTGAATCATTTTCGAGGGGTTGGAATATTTCATCTAAAAATACTTGGAATTATTGGAATAATTGAATTGAATTAAAGTGAATTGAGATTTACCATTCATGCGTTCAATGTAATCTGGTGGTGCATCTAGGGGATGTCCAACTGAGCTTGCCCATGAAACGTGATGAATTAGTGAAGAGTCTTCATGACACCAAAATCCATCTTCAGGTCCACTGTCCCAGTATCGGACAAAAAGTCGTTTTCCAACAATTTTACACACAGTTGCCACTTTCATTTGAGAGATCCTCATTTTATCGACTACTTCTAGTAAGAGTCCAGTTCTAAAGCGAGATCTTAAACTATCATTAATTTTATTGTAGAACGTTGATGGCAAAGTTCTGGCTCCTGAGAGATGTGAGACGAGAAATTCCTTCCAATCACTATATTTGTTCTCAATTGATCGTGGTGGTATAAGAGGTTTGCCTTTTGTTGCACACCATCCCACTGGATGCACTTCAGCTGAACACAAATTTACCCAAAAGTCATGTGATGCATCGTCATCAAAGCCCTCATACCTAAGGAGAGCCTTGTAACCATGAATTTTCAGTACTGTAGCCACCCAAAATGAATGTGGCGTATTTCCAATTAAAAATGTCTGATCTGAATCTGTATTTTCAACTTCAACTTTCATCCCTGTCACAATATTCGGCCACATTTCATAGCCCGGTGCATGTCTAAAACACGTCACTGGTGCTGCATAAAAATCTGGATTCGATAATTGGGGTGTCCAATCATAAGTATTTGGGAATTCATTAGGCCTGCGTCGAATTGTTTGAATTTTATCGTCTTGCGGACACGGTGAAGGTAAACGATTCACTTTTGGTATTTGAGGTAAGTCTTCCTGAGGTAATATGTCACGATATAAAACTGAAGATGCAGGACTTTCATTTTCAGATTGGTTTTGATGATAACTTTCATTGTCACTTCCAATAGTACCATTATTGTTCCCATTTGAAAATTTAAATCTAAATGTGTTTTGTACTTGTTGCTGTTGTTGTTGTTGAATATTTTTTGATAATGATGATTTGTCATCCATATTTGATTTATCGTTACTCGTTGATGCTTGATGAATATTTGATGATGATGATGATGATCCGCTTAATTCAAAACCACGAGCACATGTCATACTACAAAATCGACGTTGTTTTGTGTAAAAGGAGTGTTTTACTCCAATCGCGCCACATTTTTCACAAACAGCTAAAACGAAAAGGAATATGTTTCTTTTAAATTAAATTCAACAAATTCATTCAAATTTTGTTAAACATTTGGTTATTATTTGAGTGCTTAAAGGCATAGAATTGATAGAAAGCGATAAACTGATGAAGTAACATAAAAATTAATTTAACATTAATGGTTAATGATTTGGTGTTAGTGTAGTATGAATTGAGAAAATTAAAGTTTATTTTTCATATTAAATTTGAAGTATAAATTTAAAATAAGGAACATACCCATTCCGTCTCTCTGAATCGGAATAACTGAGGGATCAATGTCACCTTGATACGCAATCGGTGTCTTAAGCACAAGTCCTGGTCTCTTAACTGGTTTAATTTTTTTGAACGATTCCTTTGATCGCTGACCATAATTCTGAAAATTTTGTCCTACTGATTGTGAGCCTTCCATTGATTGTCCTGCAGCCACATTCTTATTTAACATATTAAACATTTGTTGTTGTTGACTTAACATGAAATTTCCTGAACTTGAATTACTACTATTGTAGTCTTCATTCATTATGGCATTTTCCTGATCAGAATTTTCAATATATTGATAATTTCCCGTATATTGTTGTTGTTCTTCTTCCGTTTCCTCATCAGGATCACCACCAATTTCGTCTTCATCCTCTTTGATCATCGTACTATTAATTGTGCCTACATTTAATCCACATGCTGCTGCATAATTTTGTAAATCAATTTGTTGTTGTTGCTGTTGTAACTGTTGAAGTTGTTGGAGATTAAAAAACTCCATTGGATTGATTGGGAGTCCAGGTAATCCTCCAGGACCACCAGGATGGAAGTCTGTCTGTATTGGATTCTCCTGTTTTCAATTCGTTTTGTTTTTTGGCATGAACGAGTGTGTATATGTGTGTTTTTTTTTTATATGTTAAATGTACGTATATAGAACGAAGGAAACAAAAAAAGAAAGAAAAAATGGGAACCAATTAAAAAATAAATTAAAAACTCAAAATAAAATTAAAATGTAACTTGAAATTGAAAAGTGCATTTAAAATATTTTATAGAAAGCGCTGCATGCAACATTAAACAATAAGTGACTTACCATAAGAGCAGATTGTTGTGTTAACTCATCTAAACTAGGCAATTGTTGTTGTGCTTGATAAAAACCCTCAATTGATGTTGGAGCTGACATCCAAATCATGTTCATATCTTGTGCGGGGTTTACAGGATTCATTCCGGGCACTTTTAAATTAACTGTAAAAATTCATTTAAGCCAAATTTGTTTGTGTGTAATTATTTTTTTTAAGGATAAATGAAACAAGAAGAAGAATAAAGGATGATTAATTATATACATGAGTGTGCGTCTATATGATTCACATAGATGAATGTACACAAATATTTTTTCTCAAAGTTTTCCATAAATATTTATGTTTTCCTTAAAATTTAATTTTGAATTCCAATTACCAAGAAAAATCTGTTTAATCGAATATTAATCACAATGTTTAATTTGTTAATTTTGACTTTTGTACAAAATAAAATAAAGGACAGAAAAAAACCAATGTAATGAATGATTATAGGAAGCCAGGTGTTTAATATGGAATTAATAAAGGCAGAGCAAATTATTTCTTATTTACACTTTTCCACACACTTACCATTCATCCTTCAGTAAATCATGCTTCAGCTACCCAAATATCATCAAAATTAAGAGGAAAATTGTTTAATTTCTTCGAGAATACCGGATTATGATGATTTATTTTAATTTTTTTTGTAGGAAAACAAAGATGTTATATTTTTGAACCGAGTGTACTATGAGCGGTTTGGAATTTTAAGAGTCGCGTAAGTCAAATTTACTCAAATATTGCACATCTGAATTAGCGATGACATGCAGCGTCTCAATCGTTGTATACTTTTTACTTGAGAATAAATATTTTAAGCTTTCAACACATGAAATTTGATTTTTAAAATACATTTTTAATATGATGAATTATTCACTAGTTCACTTTATTAAAAACACTTTCTCAATTCACTACGATTCAAACAGTGATAACAAAGTGAGCTGTCAATCACCTGTCAAAACGTCAAGTCCAAGTAAAAAAAAATAAACAACATAAAAACCTGTGTAAAGGAAAAATTTTACGTATCTTATTTTTTTGGAAAAAAATCATACAATTTAATATTTTTAATTATAATTTTTTGGTCTAAAAATACCGCATATTAAATGGGCAATATGTCAGGATCACATCAAGATGATAGTGACTCAGATATTTTTGATGTTGATGGTATAAGTGGTGAAATGTTAAATGAAAATTATTTGGTCTTTATCTTTAGACAATTAGTCAATAGGTAGTAAGTGTTTTTCCCTTATTTAAGGTCAAACGTAAGATGTGTTAATGTTAATTTTGTCATTTTTCATGTAAATTAGTGGGGATTTACAAGTGTTAAGTACCGATGATGAAGAACAGATGTTTCACAATCCGAGGTTACCTGTCATCAAAAAGAAGCCATCTTTAGATATTTTGCACAAAAGTGAAATATATCAAAGTGTTGGGCAGGCATCCGGGTATCGAGCCAATAAAAATCATGAAGAAGTTAAGAGTTCGTTGATGAGTATGCTTGCACAACGTCAAAATTGTGGACCATTTAAACGTAGTATTAAAGCCAACATAAATAACTTATTTCTCCCTACCTCATCCAAACATTTGAAACATTTGGGAGCAAAAGTATTTTGTGGTGTTTATTCCAAAGATGGAAATTACTTTGTAACTGCAGCTCAAGACTCATCAATACGCGTTTTTGATGCCTCCACTCCAAATTACCGACCTATCAATTCCATTCAGGGCAAACATGTGAGTTGGTGTCTGCTTGACTTGAATTTTAGTCATAACAATGAGTGGTATGTGTATAGTACATGGTCCGATTGTTTGCACATTAATCGTTTAGATGGAAGTGACACAGATGTTAAATGCCTTAGTTTGAATCCAGAATTACAGAGATTTGCTACATTTTCAAGTACATTTTCTAATTGTGGCAAAGAAATTATTGCTGGATGTAATGATTCGTGTGTATACGTTTATAATGTGGAAGCCGATAGACGTAGTTTGAGAGTTGAAGTGACTGAAGGAGCTGATGTTAATTGTGTTGGATTCCTAAATGATACGTCCGATATTTTCTTCAGTGGGACTGATGATGGAATTATTAAAGTTTGGGATAAACGATGTCTCAACGAGGATGATCCACAACCTGCTGGTATTTTGGTGGGACATTATGATGGTGTGACTTTTATTGATTCCCGAAATGATGGCCGCTATTTGATAAGTAATTCAAAGGATCAAAGCATTAAACTCTGGGACTTGCGGGTATTTTCACCAAAGGAGGCTGAGCAAACAGCACTGCAAAAATATTCAAACGCTTCTTGGGACTATCGATGGGATAAAATTCCAAAGAAATATTACAATATGACTAAATGCATGGATGGTGATACAAGTGTGATTTCATACAGAGGACATAGGATTCAAAAGACACTCATTAGAGCCAGATTCTCACCACAGGCAACTACCGGACAAAGATACATTTATACAGGTGATTGATTCAAAATTGATTAAATTTAATCGTTTTCTAATCTTTTCATTTTTTTTAGGTTGTGGAACTGGACGCTTGGTTATCTATGATATGTTGACAGGTGAGAATTATATCTAAATATAATCAATTATTTCAGATCTTATCATATTAAAAATCAATTTTATTACAAATCTTTTTAATTTTACAGGAAAAATTGTCAAAGCCATTAAATCTCATACAGACATTGTACGAGACGTTTCATGGTCACCCAATCGACCAGAGATTTTGACAAGTTCTGTAAGTGCATTTCCTTATTCTTTTATTCATTTATTACTTTTATTTTATCTCCTTAAAACATCCGGTCCTCTCCAACATAAATATAATTATTCTCTGTTTACAACAAATTTCGTATAATTTTGCATAAATCTGATAACCATTGCGCATGCGCAAACATCAGTCGTATCCTTTCATTTTTCCTTTTCACATCTCATCTCGCAAAAATTTTATCGAGTTAATCGATTTTAAAGTCGTTCTTTGATTCTTTTAAGAAAAATAATTTTTTTAAATTAAAACACTCATAAAATCATATAAAATAATTTAAAATTAATATCAGAAAATGCATAACGTGATGCTGAATTAAAATTCAATAAAATTAAATTGAATAACGTGAATATACGTTAAAGTTAATTGAAAATCAGTAAAAATGGGTGTAACTTTGTGTGGGAAAAATTTTCCAAAATTATTTTTTGGCTTAATTTTGTTAATATCACTTGGAATTACACAAATAAACGCTTCTGAAGATGAGGAACGACTTGTCCGTGATTTATTTCGTGGATACAATAAGCTGATTCGTCCCGTTCAAAATATGACACAAAAAGTAGATGTTCGATTTGGACTTGCCTTTGTCCAATTGATTAATGTCAATGAGAAAAATCAAATTATGAAATCGAATGTCTGGTTGCGTCTTGTATGGAGTGATTATCAATTGCAATGGGACGAAGCCGATTATGGTGGCATTGGTGTATTGAGACTTCCGCCAGATAAGGTGTGGAAACCAGATATTGTGTTGTTCAATAATGCTGATGGTAATTATGAGGTGCGATACAAAAGTAATGTGTTAATTTATCCAAATGGGGAAGTGTTGTGGGTTCCACCAGCAATTTATCAAAGTTCATGTACAATTGATGTCACATATTTTCCATTTGATCAACAAACTTGTATCATGAAATTTGGTTCATGGACTTTTAATGGTGATCAGGTGTCATTGGCATTATATAACAATAAAAACTTTGTCGATTTATCAGATTACTGGAAATCTGGCACATGGGACATTATAGAAGTACCAGCATATTTGAATGTATACGAAGGAAATCATCCAACAGAAACCGATATTACATTTTATATTATAATCCGAAGAAAAACTTTATTCTACACTGTTAACTTGATTCTTCCAACCGTTCTTATTTCATTCCTCTGTGTTTTGGTCTTCTATTTGCCAGCTGAAGCCGGTGAGAAAGTAACACTTGGTATTAGTATTTTGCTGTCACTGGTTGTGTTCCTGTTGCTGGTATCGAAAATTCTTCCACCAACATCGCTTGTACTTCCATTAATTGCTAAATACTTGCTTTTCACTTTCATCATGAATACAGTCTCAATTCTCGTGACTGTCGTAATTATCAATTGGAATTTCAGAGGTCCTCGTACACATCGTATGCCGATGTGGATTCGTACAGTGTTCCTTCACTACTTACCAGCAATGCTCCTAATGAAACGTCCTCGTAAAACACGTTTACGTTGGATGATGGAGATGCCTGGTATGAGTGTTCCACCACATCCTAATTCTTCCTACGGCTCTCCCAGTGAAATTCCCAAACACATTGGTGGCATGGGCGGAGGAGCCAAACAATCCAAAATGGAAGTCATGGAATTATCAGATATGCATCATCCTAATTGTAGAATGAGTAAAAAATTAACACCGGGTGGTGATTTAGGCGTTGGTGATCCATGTCGTCGTGAAAGTGAAAGTTCAGACTCAATTTTATTGTCACCCGAAGCAAGTAAAGCCACTGAAGCCGTTGAATTCATTGCCGAACACTTGCGTAATGAAGATTTGTATATTCAGACACGTGAAGATTGGAAATATGTTGCAATGGTAATTGATCGTTTGCAACTTTATATTTTCTTCATTGTCACAACAGCTGGCACAGTTGGAATTTTAATGGATGCACCTCATATCTTTGAATACGTTGACCAAGATCGAATTATTGAAATTTACAGAGGAAAATAAACATACATTTTTATTATCACATCAACATGGCACACAAAATTTTAAGCAAGAAAATTTTTTACGGTTTCTGACGATTTTTAAATTGAAAAAAAAAATATAAATTTTAAATTTGGTCACGTGCAATAATTCCTAATTTAATAATAATAAAATAAGAGACATTTAATGTTAAAATGTGAAAAAAATGCACAATAATTTATTGTAAGCTCCCCTCAAAACTAATGGCATATGAACTAAATTTATAACAAAAAATTAATATGATACCCCCTCAAAAAGATATGAAAAAAAATTATAAACACCATAAATGTTAAAATTAAAAAATAAATAATTAGGTAAATTTCTAGATAAAGGAACGTAATTGAAATAAATTAAATGAATAAATTCTCTGAAATCTAAAAAAAAGCTCAGAAATTTTTAAGTGAATTTTCTTCTGATTTGACCAAATCTCACTAATTTGCTCCATTTTAAAGCGCTTCCATACTAGCACTAATTTTCTCACTTAGATAAATTTTCCGAAACACTTTACTCTGATGAAAAATGAAAATTAATGAAAAAAATGGTTAACATTTCACTGAGCAACAAAAGAATTTAATTTTAAAATAAGAGAATGAGATCTAAAGAAATTTATTGAATATGATTAAGAAAATAAAAAAAAAATGTTTTAATATCTAGATAATACAATTAAATAAATAAAATATATTCAATTATAACCGCTGCAGTATCATTAAAATATAAAAAATTAACGAATAAATTAACTATATTTTTGTTTCGAGTCCCATAATAAAAAAAAATAAAAATTTAATATAAAATTATTAAAAAAAAAAAATAACCATATTCTAAATTTTAATAAAAAAAAATAATTAAATTAAAAAATAATAAAATTAAATATAAAAATAATTTTCATTTAAAAATATAGTGGGACAGTTACGTAAACATTGTGAGTCCATTCCGAGAGACAGAAACCCGTGAACAGAGAAATAGCAAGAGATTCCGATCAGATAATCGCAGTGAGGATAGTGATGATGATGACGATTCAGAGCCACGACCACCTCTCAGACGATCAAAACGCATTGCACAACAACGGTGTAATGTATCAGCATCGGAAATTCACTAAAAGAATTCACAAATTCAAGCAAACTAGTTACTTATTACTCCAAAAAAAATGCATTGAGCAACTTTTTTTAACATTAACTTTTATTACATTCAATACATGAGACTTTATATATATTTTATAATAACAAAAAGAAAAAAAATAATACCGAATTTGAAATTATATAGCATGAAATTGAAATGAAATTTAAAATAATGATAAGATTGCATTATTTTTTGCAGCTTTTTTTTTATACATACTTACAATCCTCATGATAACAGACTTTTTTTTGTTGAAATGAATACGAAAATGATTCAATATTTAAATTAAACTAAATAAATGATAATTAAAAGCGTAAAATATTGATAATAAGTTAAACTGGTTTAAATGAGACATTATTAGTAATAAAAATATTAAAAAAAAATTTATGAATCAGTATTTTGTTCTAGATGAAATTGGAAAATCGTGACATTTGACCCAGAGAAGATATTTTTTATGGTGAGTATTGGATTTTTAAGTGAATTTCGTTAAATGGCAGATTTTAAAATAAAATTTCAAAATGGCCGATTTTTTTAAAATTTTCCAAAATGGCGTTAATTGACAAGTCAGTCTTAGCGAACTGATAAATCAGTGAATCGAGGAAATTCAAAATGTACTTTCCTAAACCGCCTGATTAGAATTTCTCATTTTTAGTGCATTTTGTAAGAATAAATGCATTATTGCAGACGGTTTGTCCGCCATATGTCCGTTTCACTGTTCCATTGATAACTCCATTAGCTTTAAGATAGGGCTCAGGTATTGGGTTCCAGAGCCTGAAAACGGCCAAATTTTTCCAGAATAACCGATTTTTCGGATAATTTCAATTTATTTCAAAATTTCAGGGTCTTATAAATTCAAAATAACGGATTTTTTTTTTTTAAATCAAATTGCCGGGTTTTTCAAAAAATTCAAAATTACAGTTTTCAAAATGCACTTTTCTAAACCGCCCAGTTGTTAGGATTTCCCATTTTTTATCATAAAAACGATTTAAATTTATATATTTTATAAAAAGTTTATTTATTTTAAACATATATTTTAATTTTTACTTAAAATAGTATCAAAATCTTAAAATTATTCTTACATGTAAAGTATAAAATAAAAAATAATTCAAAAATATCTCATTCTTGTATAAATAGAAAAGTTTTTGAAAGAAATTAACAATAGAATTTAATTTTTTTTCTTCGTCTCTTATTCGTAAGTTTATGGCCATTTTGAAACTCATTTCTCATTAGACTGAGTCAAAAGGCACGTAATAAAATCTTCTTAGCAGTAGAATTGGAAGTTCTGGTAGGCATATCACTAAATACAGGAGTGGGCTAAAAAATAAAAAGACTGCTACACAAACGAGATACAACCAAATAAATGATGTGTCCATAAATGAAACAGTCATCTGCATTCCAAGTCGTCCAATAATCTTATAGTCGCCACCTTGAATGAGAAATAAAATGAAAATTAAATTCTACATTTAAATTTAAAGAAAAAAACAACAAAGCAAAATAATGATAATAAAAATTCGCGTCCCATCAATGCATCAAAACTGGTTTAAATGTAAAAATTGTCTGAAATTTAGTAACTAACGGGTAAAATTTCAAATTCTAGATAACCCAAAATCTTTTATCTCGTTTCAGAGCACTTTCATTGAGATTCACCTTTTATTTGACTAGGACTAAGGCAAATTTACATGTTTTTGATCGAACAATTAAACAATAACTGCGCGCGATATTCACATTGATCACGCATATTTACTACTAGTACAACAAATTCTATATTTAAAGAATAATTTTTTTGTACATGCTGATACCCTACTTAATTCAACGTTGTCTGACCGAAAACTCTATGCAACTGTGTACTTTAATATTCTCTTTGTATTCATTCTTAATTGTGAACTTGTACTAGAACTTACATGGCATGTACTTATTAAAATATAATATTTGTAAAATTATTCTTGATTTTCTTATGATTTACAATGAATCGTTACATACAAAATTTTATTTTAGTTTTAAAAAAAAAAAATAATTGTAAATATTTCGATTGTATATTAGTGTGAAGGTCAGTATTTTGTGTGTTACGGCCAGTAATTGAATCAATTCAACAGTTGTTTTTAAAATATTTAAACGTGTTTAGTGTCATGTTTTCATGGGTAATTAAAGGTAAATAGACATCATATGGTAGGTGAATCATTTGCATGTAAACAAATGAGAATTGAAAGAAAAAAATCCATGTGATGTCATAATCTGATATCAATGAGATGAGGAAATGAATGTAAGATCCATGTTTTTTCTATTAAAATGTCAATCACATCTCGAGGTTATAATGGATAATGTAATTTTTCGTAGGACAGAAAAGTAAAACGAGGTATTAAAAAATAAAATTCAGGATATTAACACTTAAATGCACCGGTGAGAAATTGATGCTTAAAGCGAGGCTGGGGTCCCATTTTGAACTGATGTGTAGAAAAAAACTCTATAGACGCTTTACGACGTTTATATATCAAAATCTTCAAAGTATTTTCTGAAATAAAATTATTTTAAGCCAAAATTAGAAAGAATTACACCTGAAATGTTCGTAAGGGTCCAAGGGACCCCACCGGTGCTGTTAAGTGTTAAAATCAGAATGAATGAAATTCATACACAAAAATAGAGTCAAAACTTGTTGAATGGCAAGTACATTTAATGTGTCATGTAGTCTCTTCATATCAACAAAAACATTTAAAGTCTGGATCGTCACAAAGATTCACTGGAAACTCATTCCAAAATGTAATGGTTCACAGTCAAAAACGGGTTAATTCATTCTAAAAATAGGATTGAATCGAGTAATATTTTTTTTTAATTCAACATCTGTCATAAATTTAATATTATTTTT
>LN483618.1:0-226506 GCA_900002565.1 Culicoides sonorensis | reverse complement strand
TTTTACTCAAAAAAGTGGTAATTTTGTAAAAAAAAACTGTTTTTTAGGATTTTTTTTGCCCTTTTTGGTGTCAAGCAAGCTCAAGACCCTAAAAAATTTTAAAACCTTATGATTTTCAATTAGTGCTATTTAATACGCGGCGAATAAGCCTAAGATGAGCTTTTTCTGAAAAGTTTTTGCCTGTTTTTCAAGCGATCAAAAAAATCCAGTTTTTTAAAAAATTCAACCCCTTGTTTTACCACTTTTGAGTACTAAAAAAAAAAATTCCAGATAAAAAATTTTCATAACTTGGCTTGGTCTTTATGGTTAAACAGTTGTTTTTGAAAAATAACACTAAAAGCTTTTTTGGGAAATTTCTTGCGATTCTTGTCATGTACGTTTCTATTATTCGGTGTTTTGCACACTAATATCATTTTTTGATTTGTATGACAGGGAATTTGGATATTTTTTATATGTTACACTGTAAGCTGAAAACTTATCGCAGTGCTAGGTGATTCTTCCACAACTCTGGCACCTTAATGTGGTTGGACCAGAGGTCTTTGGTCGTCAGGCTAGTAGGATTACTAGGGCATTCGAAAACGACAGCTATGGCATATTGGGCATGTATAAGAGTCGAATGTATCAATGCGACTTAAATAACTATTAGTCAGTTTTGAGTATCCTGACCTTAGCTGAGACAAGAACGGCATTGGCTCTTTGGGGAGTTTGGCTTCGTCTACTGATATCTTGGGCGGTGATTCACCGAGGACCTTGTTTGCTTCATAGCTGTTTGTTGAAAGCATTTTGTTTCAACGTGAAGTGATCAGGCTGTGACATTAGATGGCTATGCCGCATTATGTAAGAATTAGTCGAGCACTTTGACTATGGGATAAAGATTTTGCCAAGTCTTGAAAAAAATTTCATGAAAAATTTACATTTAATGGATAAATTTTGGGTATTTTCAATTTTTCAGAATATTTCGACCCTGTTGCAAGTTAATGACAAAAAATTAAGCATTCGAAACCTAAAAAAATGTCTTCAAAATATGTTTTGGATGCGTAGTGCATGAATTTTCTACATTACGTGCAACAGAGAAGTTTTTCAGTTAGTTTTCCACTTTCACTCTTCCATAAACTAAATTTAAGTGGAAACCTTCATTTTTTTCGACAATTTTCTAACAGTTAAAAAAAAGTTAGAAAAAATCTTCACAGTGGTCTGGACCAGCCATATCTTAATTCAGTGGACTCACTAGTGTTTAACTGAAAAAGAGATCAAATTGGCATGCTTTCCTTTAAAAAAGTACTTCATAAAACAATTTAAATAAGACTTTCATACCATTTTCATTATTTCATCGATATTTGACTATTCCATAAATGGCAATAGTCAAAAGGATATATGAATCCTGTGTATATCCAACGCTGTTTTTACATAAGAATACATTGTTGGATATACACAGGATCTAGAAAATGCCTGATTTATAATTTGGTAAAAAATTCTTTTTTTCATTAAATTGATAAATTATCCACAATAACACCTTTGCTCCAACATACATAACACATTTAACACACATAAAATCGGCTAGACACCATCCATACCTTTTCGTGCATGAATGAAATTCATTAAATTATATTTTTTTTATGAAGCCAAACAAAAAAAAATAAATAAAAATAAAATATTAAATGAAAAATATCATGAATGATAGATGTCAGTAATGATTTTTTGTTTTAAATGTTGATTTATAGTATTTTTTTTTTCATTTATCTACTGCTACTTAGATATTGTTTGATTTTTTATATTTAATTTGAATTTAAACAAAGGTACACGATTTCATGCAGTCATAAGATAACAGCATGGGATTGCTCTTCAAAGTGATATGGGATGAATTAAAATGACCTTGAACTATCACATTCAAAGTACTTAAGTATCGGATTGAATTGATGAAGTTTTTTTTGATATGTAAGAAAAATTGCGTACGTATTTTAAGGAAATACAAAAAAATTGTATTTGTTTAGATTTTTAACCTGATAATAAAAATTATGTAAAATGAATTTAATAGTCAAAATAAATAACCGTTAAAGCGATGAATCATCTAAAAATACATAGAAAAAAAATTAACTCAAGTTGATTTGAGATTTGACTGCATTGTGAATGTATATATTTTAATGATTAAATTAAGTAAAAAAAATATATAATTAAAAATGCATATGAATTCTGAAGAAAAAAAAATGTTAGTTACACATTGATTTATAATGTCACAATAATAATATTCCACGCCACAAAAGTAGATTCAAGTTTTACTTTGTACTTATTTTTGTACAATGCAAAAAAAAAATATGAAATGCAAAAAAAAAAATAAATTAAAATCTATATTATTATTATTAATATTGAAAAACAAGATACATAAACTTGCAATTTGAGTTTTAATGACATTTTTTCGTAGGTTTTCCATTTTAAAGGCATTTCTCTGCTCATTTTTTTATATCACCGTTGTAATTGAATGCACACTCTAGTTAAATACTGTTCAGCTGAAAGTAATGAGTTGAATTAATAATTAAACTAATTTTTGTAGATTTTTATGTATATATTTGTAAAACAAAAAAAAAAGCAAAAAATTTACTGCAAATTATTGTGAATGTAGTATTTGTCGATTTACTTTTTTTGTTGAAATAATATGGTGTCAAAAATTGGGCCAGGGAGCAATTGAACAATCTTAATGTGATTTTTGTACCAAGAATAATTAATTAAGTTATGTCAATGTTATGTTAAGTCAATCACTTTGTCACTTGAAATTCAATTAAAAAAATACAAAGAAAAAAAAAGTGAAATGAATGTAAACTGATTTTTTTTATGAGTCATAAAGGATGTGACTTGAGTGATCGATTTTCTAGGATCCTTTTTATTTATTTATTTTTCATTCATAGAAGCAATGAGCTGAAGCCATCTTCTTCATTCCTAGACGAACAGTGAGGTTAGATGCTCATCAATGTGAGAGCTGACCTTAAGCAAGATGGGCCAAGGGTATCCATAATTCAATTTGTTACACTTAAAATAAGCTAAAATGAAATAAAAGAACATGCTTAAAACAAAAAGAAATTCAACTTTAATTACCCATTAAAAAATTGGTATCTGACTGAAGGCCAAACCTATCAGACGATAACGAAGAATGGCATTAATGCACTTTTAAAACAATATTTCTCGTTTTTATTCTACCTTTCACATTGCAAATCACAATTTTGTTCTCTTGAAAGTGGATGTGGTAAGACATTAAAAGGGTTCTTATTCAATGTTCTGTTTCAACCTTCAAATTTTTCTGTCTGTCGTAATTGAACCATATAATTTACCATTCTTGGCTTTGGATTAAAATAAAAAGAAATTAAATAATAAACAGGAAATTAAATCAAGTAACTATTTTAAATCTCAAGTCTAGTTTAATTCATGTCGATTTGAGTTTTATGTGATCATATAACTGTTGTCCGGATTTTAATTAATAAATGTTTTTATTTTTAATTTAAATAAAATCCTATGTCATGATTTGATTGACTCCTTCCTTAAAATATTATAAATATTTTTCGGTGCGTTCATGACTAAGAACTTGTAAATTTATGACCATCCTTGAAAAAAATATTTAACGACTAGATTCTAGAATTGTGAATTATCTTGTTTAATTTAAGGATTTTTTTTATTATTTTTATTTTTATGTAAAAAAAAAAATATCGTGTGAATCACACGAAAATAACTTCTCTCAGTATCTTATTTTATATACACATCAAAAAAAATTATACATTTTTACTCTCTTATTGCTATTCATAATTTGTTACAGATATCAACACTTAATTATAGGTGGTGGTCAAACGATATACGCATGTTAGTACAAATACTAAAAAAAAATAACTAAAAAATCACTTTGTTACAAGTAAATATACGTTGAATTGAAGGTAGACAGGATAAGTGCGTGCTCATGAGATTCAGTTTAAGTCTCTATAGTTTTGTTTTTTAGTTTTCTTTCGGTAGCTTAATTTTGCCATTCTATTTTTTTCTTAGGGTAGATTCATATAAATAGGCGGGTGTTTTTCGATTAAAGTACAGTACAATTATTTCTTCTGTTCTGTAAACAACGACTTTACAACAATCTTAAAATGGCATTCAAAGTGAGTGAAAAAAATTATTTGAAAACAGAAAAAATATGATCAAATTTAAATGAAAAAAATTGAATAGAAAAAAAATAAATAAATATTAAAAAGAATTAAAAATTGATTTGAAAAGTCCAAGATATTACTAAAATAAAAAAAAAATAGAAAACAAAAATGAAATTGTTTAGAAAAAATATTAGAACCACTTGATCATAATTAAATAATTAAAAAAAAAAATATTATAACAAGTCAAAAATATGAAATTAATGTGATAAAATGTTATTTTTATTCTCAGTTCTTAGCTTTCTGCGCTGTCATGGCAGTTGCACGTGCTGGTGTCGTCCAACAAGGATATGCATCATATGCTGCTCCAGCTGTCTATGCCCAACCAGCCCTTGCCAAGACTGTAGCTTATGCTGCTGCTCCAGGTAATTTATCATAAACTTTAAAAAACGATATAAATTAATTTTCAATCAACTTATTTCAGCTTACCAACAAGTTTATGCACAACCCCAAGTATATGCACAACAACAACTTGTCAAATCATATGCTGCCCCAGCCATCCAAACCTATGCTCAACCAATCGTTCAAAAGACATTAGTTGCCCAACCCGTTGCCAAAGTTGCTGTTGATGAATATGACCCAAATCCACAATACCAATTCTCATATGGCGTTGAAGACAAATTGACCGGTGACTCAAAATCCCAAACCGAAACACGCAGCGGAGATGTTGTCCAAGGTCAATACTCACTCGTTGAAGCCGATGGAACTAAACGTATTGTTGATTATACTGCTGACCCACATAACGGATTCAACGCTGTTGTCCGCAAAGAAGGTGTCCCAGTTGTCCAAAAAGCCGTTGTTGCTGCCCCAGTTGTCCAAAAAACTTTGATTGCTCAACCACAAATCTATGCTCAACCTCAACTCGTCAAATCATATGCTCCAGCTATCCAAACCTACTCACAACCCCAAATTGTTAAATCATATGCTGCCCCAGCAGTTGTCCAAAGCTATGCTCAACCACAACTCGTCCAAAAGACATTGGTTGCTCAACCTCAAATCTATGCCCAACAACAACTCGTCAAATCATATGCTCCAGCTATCCAAACCTACTCACAACCCCAAATCGTCAAATCTTATGCTGCCCCAGCTGTTGTCCAAAGCTATGCTCAACCACAAGTATATGCTCAACAACAACTCGTCAAATCATATGCTCCAGCCATCCAAACCTACTCACAACCTCAAATCATCAAATCTTATGGTGCCCCAGCATACAGCTCATACCATTAAATTATGAACTCAATGAGTTTGTCGAATCTCAGTCCTTAAAAATCTGTATCTCTTAAAACCTATTCTAAGTCTATATTTTTCTTAAAATTTAAGACCCTAATGATTAAGTTCAATAAGGACACTTAATTTTTATTTATATTTATTACTCGACCATTTATCACTGTAAATATTTATATGAAAAAAAATATAAAGGACGCAATCAAGCGATTTGAATAACTATTTTATTTGTTTCACTTTTCTTTATTCTTTAATTAATCTGATATTCAATTTTTACGAAGGAGAATCTTGGCAATCTATTATATTATGAACCTTTCAAAAGGAAAATTCAAATTAATGCAAAATCAAACCTCAAAAGGCTTTTAGTGATTTCAATTCAATTCAAAAATATCAATAATCCTGAATTATGATGTTATATTAATTGTAAGACGAAAAATGAAAACCATGAAATGTAATGCTTCTATTTCTCCACGATTCTGCATTTTATGAATATCACCTATAGGGTTATATAAAGAATATCTTTGTGTTGGTTTTTTTTTATGCGAAGCCAGTTAGTTTGCCAAACATTGGCAACATGAAAAATTGAGGACAAATGCTTGCTATAATTAATAAAATTAAAAATCGAAACTTTTTTGTATTAAATGACTTATGACCCAGACAGTACATTTGAAGATATTCAATAAGACTTTGGAATTGAGAATACAGTTATTGTTACTGAAAAACTGTCTCCTGGATCAATTAGAAGAATGATTCTAGCAATTTAGAATTACATTTTTGAAGAGTAAACTGCTAAGTAAGAAATGTACGCAAAGCGTCTAATGAATACATCTGTCATGATGAAGTTCAGTTGACAGCAAGATTGTGAACAAAAGTTTTTGTACACATTGAACAAGAAACGAATTTCTGAGGATCACACAAAAAGTAGAAATAGGATTCCTATGAACCACATTTAGATGATTTGGAAAAATTCATCTATTTTTAAACAAAAAGCTCGTATACTCTTTCGTATTGAAAAAGTAGCTGAAATAAAATTAACAACAAAGCTCGACTTGCACGAATAGAATCCATTCATTCAAGAGGTTTGTAAAGCATTTTTTAAATTTTGAAGGCATGGTTTTAGAGATGACTGTTTATGAGGAAATAAAATAAAGAAAAGATAATGTAATTATTGTTTCATTTTGTTCAAGTGCATTTATTTATGAATTTATAAAAATTAATGAATAATTTTCAACTTTTTAATGGTATGAGCTGTAAGTTTGGGCACCATAAGATTTGACGAGTTGTTGTTGTTGGGCATAGATTTGAGGTTGAGCAACCAATGTCTTTTGGACAAGTTGTGGTTGAGCATAGCTTTGAACAACAGCTGGTGCTGCATATGATCTGACGAGTTGAGGTTGAGCAATGATTTGTGGTTGAGCAATCAAGGTTTTTTGGACAACTGGGGCAGCAACAATGGCTTTTTGGACAATTGGTTCACCAACTCGGCTGACAACGGCGTTGAATCCATTGTGTGGGTCAGCAGTATAATCAACAATACGTTTAGTTCCATCGGCTTCAATGAGTGAGTATTGACCTTGGACAACATCTCCACTGCGTGTTTCGGTTTGGGATTTTGAGTCACCGGTATATTTATCATCAACACCATATGAGAAAGAGTATTGTGGGTTTGGATCATATGAATCGACAGCAACTTTAGCAACAGGTTGAGCAATCAAAGTTTTTTGGACAATTGGTTGAGAATAGGCTTGGATAGCTGGGGCAGCATATGATCTGACAATTTGTGGTTGAGCATATGCTTGGATGGCTGGAGCAACCAATTGTTTTTGAAGAAGTTGTGGTTGAGAATAGCTTTGGACAACTGTTGGAGCAGCATATGATGAATATCCTTGTTGGAGGACTCCAGCACGGGCAACAGCGATTACAGCGCAGAAAGCTAAGAACTGCAAAGAAAAATGTTTGTATCAGATTAAATTTTAATTTTTCGCATTGTTTTACTTTTTTTATAGTTTTTTATTGTAATTCTTTATCACTTACTTTGAATGCCATTTTAAGATTGTTGTAAAGTTATTGTTTACAGGACAGAAGAAATAATTGAACTGTAATTAAATCGAAACACACCCGAGTATTTATATGAAAATTTTATTTATCCTTTAAAATAGAATGGCAAAATCAAGCTACCAAAAAATTTAACGTTATATCAATAAAATTTGCATCATTTTTGTGTATGTTATACTACATTTAATTGCAATTTTATTGTATTTTGGGCGAAATTTTTTTTGTACATTTTTTACATAAGCTTATTTTAGTAGTGAAAGAGGAAGCTGTTTTGCATTCATTTCCAGTAAAAATAAAAAAAAAATTATCTCAAGGTTAATGACCTAAAAATCAAAATATGTTGAATCTGATGGAAAATTTTGGGATATGACTTTGAGAAGATCAATTAAAAAAAAAATCTGCTTGAAAAGTATTAACGACTTTAAACGATTATTTTAAGTTCTAGTTTGTAGAGCTAGATTTCTGAACCTGTTCCTATATTTCAATGGTTCAAAAGTCCATTTTCAGAGCCTCAGAAAATTTTCGTACGAATCGCACTTAAAATCAAATGAAACTGAGTTGAAAATGATCATACATTTGGTTTATTTTCAACATACATAAAATTTAGATTTTCCAAATATTTTCATAGTTTATGAAAAAAATATCATTTCAATGACTGGTAGTTTACATTTATTACATCATCATATTTTTTTATTGTTTTTTTTATTTTAATTCGATAAATTCCAATCAAATCATAGGCTTAACATTTCGTAATTTTTTTTAACTTGCTGAATGTCATGCGATGAAGCCTTTTCATTAAGCTTTAAATTTTGAAGGGTGTTATTCAGAAAAAAAAGATTAGTCTGAGCAACCGCAAAAAAACAAACTTTTCATGATGAAAACTTTTCCTCTTTATTATTGGGAGAAGTTCAAAATTACCTTTTTATTTTCACCTATCATACATTTTTAAAGACAAATTTGAACAAAAAAAATTTAAAGACCTAGTTTTCATTTATTCAAGTTTTCAACTGATGTTAATATTAAAATTTCTTTTTCATATTTTACTAAGGTACTTTAAAGAATTTCATGTCCTGGCAAATTTAAAGGCGACGAATAATACCAACTTAGTTATTTTCATTTGAAAGTGAATCTCATTATTACATAACCCTTACTTTTTATATAATCGTAATTTGTAATCGCAACTAGATCAAATGAATATTTTTTCATTCTGCTTCTGAACAATTAACTTACATTGAGAATGAATTTCAGTGAATAAGAGAATAAAATAAAAAGAAACAGTAAAATCAATTATTTTTTCAATTCGCTCTTATGCGTTTATTTTTTTTTGGACCATTTACAAAAGTAAATGGATAAATAAATAATTTTTCAACTTCTTAATGGTATGAGCTGTATACTGGTGAACCATAAGATTTGACGACTTGTTGTTGGGCATAGATTTGAGGTTGAGCAACTAATGTCTTTTGGACGAGTTGTGGTTGAGCATAGCTTTGGACAACAGCTGGGGCAGCATATGATTTAACAATTTGGGGTTGTGAGTAGGTTTGGATAGCTGGGGCATATGATTTGACGAGTTGAGGTTGAGCATAGATTTGTGGTTGAGCAATCAAAGTTTTTTGGACAACTGGGGCAGCAACAACGGCTTTTTGGACAACTGGGACACCTTCTTTGCGGACAACAGCGTTGAATCCGTTATGTGGGTCAGCAGTATAATCAACAATACGTTTAGTTCCATCGGCTTCAACGAGTGAGTATTGACCTTGGACAACATCTCCGCTGCGTGTTTCGGTTTGGGATTTTGAGTCACCGGTCAATTTGTCTTCAACGCCATATGAGAATTGGTATTGTGGATTTGGGTCATATTCATCAACAGCAACTTTGGCAACGGGTTGAGCGATCAAAGTTTTTTGGACAATGGGTTGGGCATAAGTTTGGATGGCTGGGGCAGCATAAGATTTGACAAGTTGTGGTTGAGCAATAACTTGTTGATAAGCTGTTATAAGTTAATTGAATTTTCATTAGCTTTGAATATTTTTTCTTCGGTTATCAAAATTTACCTGGAGCAGCAGCATAAGCTAAAGTTTTTGTAAGTTGTGGTTGAGAATAGCTTTGGACAACTGTTGGAGCAGCATATGATGCATATCCTTGTTGGATGACTCCAGCACGGGCAACTGCTAATACAGCGCAGAAAGCTAAGAACTGAGAAAAAATAAGAGAAAAAACACAACTTTAATTTTTATAAAACCAACTTTTATCTGAAATATTTTTTTTCATAACAATTATTGTAACATTTATTATGTTGTAAGTTCTCAATTGAATTTTTTTCTAATTTTTTTTTCGTTTTCTTAAATTCATCTAATCATTTTTTTTTTGAAATTTTTGTTATTTAATTCATTAGATTTTTCTTTTTTCCATTATTTAAATCATAAAAAATATTTTTCATTTTTTTTCACTCACTTTAAATGCCATTTTTAAATATTTGATTGTTGTTTACAGGACAGAAGAAATAATTGAACTGTAATTAAGTCATAACACGCCCGCCTTTTTATATGAATATTAATTTACCCTTTAAAATAGAATGGCATATTAGCTATTGTAGGATAAACGGTTATACTTACAAAATATACATCGAGTTCATGTATGTTGTGATTTTATTTTATCGTATTTTTGTTTGTAAATGTAACGAATACTAAAAAAGGGTTAAATTAACTATGAAAATCTATTGAAAGCTATAGCACAGATCAGATTCAAATTTTTCTGTTAGATTTTAAATTTCATTAGAGAACAAGTGATTTTGAGTCTTTTTGAAATCAACAGGGTAAAAAAGAACATGGATGATCTCAAAAGGTGATAAGTATCAAAGTTCTTTGAAATCTTAATCCAAATGCTGGAATTGATAAAGCCATTTTTTTGACGAGACAGTTTTTGAGATGTCCAATTAAGTTTTGACAGAAATTATCACGAAAAAGTCCTTAATGTTAAAATCAGGACTTTCTTAAACAATTTTGTGGAATTAAAGTCCGAAATAGCTTTCAGGAAAATGAAAAATAACATAAAGTTAATCGTTTGTTAGATCCGTTAAGACTTCTGGATTTTCATATGTAATGATATTGCATACTTTCAGGAGTATGTAAGAGTCCTTTTTATAAAAAAATTCAACAAGTTCAAATCATTAAACAAGAAATTTCATGTAAAAAGTTTTTCAATAACAAAATAAATGTCTCTTTTACATTCAAAAAATTCATCAGTGTATGTTTAAAAAAAAAATTGACCTTATAAATTTTGTGAAAAGCTGTCAGTACTACCGGACTACAATTAAACATAAAATAATTGCACTTTCAAAATTTAATACAATTTATTTTGGGTTAATTTAAGTAACAATGGTATTTTGTTGCATAATCCAATTTTATAAGAATAATTTTTGCAAATAATCAACTGACTTTACCTTTAGCTAATTTCAATATTTTTTTTTATAAATGTCTTTGAAATTTCTTCTATGTCTGTGTCACAGCATGAGTGACTTTGACTTGGTATTATCAATGCCGGTTTGACGATCTAATCAATTATTGAGAGATTTTTACCTGTATTTTCATGTTCATATTCCTGTTGAATAATTAATATTTATTTTTTTAATACCTACAGCATATGAATTTTATTTAACATATATGAAGAAAAAAATTTTAATAATAGTAATGTAAGTACCTACAAGTATTTCGTTAAGGCTAAATAATTATGAATGTAGTATATTGATTGTACTCAAAATTTTTAGCAACATTGAATGAGATGCGTGATATTTTTTTTTGTGGTTATGTACCTTGTAAGTGCAGTGTATAGTTTCATTGGGGGTCGGGTTAAGTATAAAAAGGTGTGCAATTTTTGAAAAAAGTACAGTTCAATTATTTCTTCAGTTCTGTAAGCAACAACAGCAACAGTCTTTTAATTTAAAATGGCATTCAAAGTGAGTGAAATTAAAAATTTATTAATATGAAGATAATTTATAAAAAAAAATCAAATTAAATTGGAAAAAAATAAGAGAAATTAATTTTAAAAGTGAAAAATATTAAAATAATTTTAAAAAAAGAAATTCACTTACAATTTGAAAAATGGAAATTAAAATAAAATAAAATTTTTTCTCTTCAGTTCTTAGCTTTCTGTGCAGTAATCGCTGTCGCACGTGCTGGAGTTATCCAACAATCATACCAACCCCAATACCAACAAGTTAAAACTGTCGTAGCTCAACCTCAATACCAACAGGTTTATGCTGCTCAACCACAAATTGTCAAATCATATGCTGCTCCAGCCATCCAAACCTATGCCCAACCAATTGTCCAAAAGACATTAGTTGCCCAACCCGTTGCCAAGGTTGCTGTTGATGAATATGACCCAAATCCACAATACTCTTTCTCATATGATGTTCAAGATGGTTTGACTGGTGACTCAAAATCACAACACGAAACACGTAATGGAGATGTTGTTGAAGGTTCATACTCACTTGTTGAAGCCGATGGAACTAAACGTATTGTTGATTATACTGCTGACCCACACCACGGATTCAATGCTGTTGTCCGCAAAGAAGGTACACCAGTTGTCCAAAAAACCGTTGTTGCTGCCCCAGTTGTCCAAAAAACCTTGATCGCTCAACCACAATACACTAAAACCATTGTCTCTCAACCAGCTGTCCAATATTCAGCTCCATTAGCCTACAACTCATACCATCATTAAATTTCGAACATAGTATCGTTCCTCTTCATACTCCACAGTCAACATTCTTCATCCTATGACAAAAAACAGACTTTTATTCCTATTATTTACTTTTGTTAACTATTTTTTGTTTTTTATAAATATTATCTGTTATTACTTGTTTACTTTAGTAAATATCAGTATTTTTAGAAAAAAATATCATTAAAAAGAAGCTTTTAAGCGATGCAATAACAACAACATACAAAATGTCTTTTTATTTTTCATTTAACCCTCATGAATTGAAACACATCTAAGGAACGATATAAATTTATTTATTTCTCAATTTTTATATGGTAACATTAATTATTATTTATAAATTTAGCAAAAATATAATAGAATTTATTTATTTTTAATTCCAGCTCTGGTTTTTTAAGGGGGCACATGAATCGCCACCTTTTATTCAATAATGTTACAGACGGATTAAATGTATCGACAACTTCCATTTTTTCTGATGATGGCTGCCCTTCATTTAACAATTCCAATTGTTTTTCGAAACGTTCAAGAGACATTAAACCAGTTTTGCGATAAAATGAAATAACTTGGTCTTTGAATATTGTTGGAGGATCTTGGATTTGGTTTATAATTGAATCAATCACTAAATGAAGTGCTTTAAAATTATAACGTTTGGATTCTTCTTCAAAGATATTACATTTTGTATACCCAGGCTCATTATAAAATGGTTCTTTAACGAGAACAAGGCCTTGTATTGAAATAAGCAACTGATAAATTGAACTGTCATTTGACCATGATTCTTGTTCGTTACCCTGCCAGGTTCCTAAAAGTGATAAACACACCTTTCCATTAATATATAAATTTGGATTGAGTTTCGTGTTACAAAACGCCCAATAATGTACTTTAGGTGGTTTTGAGGGATGAAAAGGACTCAATTGAATATCAAAGATGAATAAACAACCCTCATATGGTGTGTCGGTGGGACCTTCAATTAAGGCACTCAACAGATCCAGTCGATCTTCAAACATTTTGACATAGATTCCAGGTGGAAGATCATTTTGTAACAAACGACGTTCTCTATTCAAGCTTGCCAAGAAATTGGGATTATATGAATGGAAAAGAGAAGTATAATATTTATGTGTATTAGGTGCTGCACCAATCATTTCAAGTTGCGGGAATGAAGTTTCGTCCTTCAATGCATTGTTATTTAAATCAATGTTTTCTCTATTTAGACGAGCTGCTGATGATTTCCATGTCTCTATTGATTTGATATCATCTTTAAAACGTTTTCCTTCATTTATGTTAAAAATGTTACTTGAATTTGACCAATTTTTAGAATCATATAATGATGATGAAGCTGTGGGCTCATCCGTAAAAGGTCTTTTTTCAGTTTTCGACGGTTTTTGATCTAACTCCTTATTGAATTCAATTTCCATCTTTTTTAAATAGTTTAAATATTCTTCACTCTCAAATTCAAAAGGATCAGTGTCAAATGGCAAAAAATTATCAGAAGCTTGATGTGGTGCAGATGCAGTTGAATGAGGTGCTCCAAAGTATGATATATCTGTTGGTAATACCAATTTACAATCAAGAGTTTTCGATGAGCCAGGAACGGGACCAAGTGAATATGAAGTTCCAGGCATATCGGAAGTTGGAAGTACTTTGGTTATGTATGAATCATATGATTGCCAATGAGCAGGCTTCCATGGTTCGTTGATTTGATGTGCTGAAATTGTGTCCGATTTGTCGTTAAATTTAAAAGAATTTAAATTTTTATGGACATCAATTTTCGACGAGCCAATACCTAAATCTAAATCATTTGAATGTGAAGATTTGGAGGTTGATAAATCCAAAATATTTTGATTGTTTGTATTGAATTCATCAGACGATAACTCACTGAGGGTTGTATTTGAAGATGAATCTTCATAATTTGGCCATATTTCAACTCCACCATCATATTTTTCATCCGTGAGGTCAATTATGAGAATAGGCTGTGATTCATCCTTTGCTTCCGATGTCATTTTATGACCTTTAATTCTAATCTACTTTGAACGTGCTTAAACGTTAATAAAAAAAAATATTATATTGCACTAAACAAGGATGATGATTTTAAATCACTTTAATGAGAGTCAACTCTAAATTATGAAAACATTTTTACTATGTTCCAAGTCAAACTAAATCTTTGAACAATAATGTTTTAAAGCGCAGAAAAATTTTTAATTCTATTCTTCTTCTACGTGATCAAATTTCTATTTCTTGTGAAATTTAATTTACCGCTTTTATAAATATTTTGTTCCATTTTCCATACACCGATGGTTTGTTTATGTTCTATTAATAAAAACCGATTAAAAAAAGATAAATAAAATTTTGAATAAAATCGATGATTTCTGTGTAGTTTTTGTCTATTAATTTAAACTTAAAAACTGTTGACCATGCAATTGAATGTGAAAATTAATATAACTACGTAATAACTGAATTTTCTAAAGTGATTTTCATATTACGAGGTGCAATTTTTCTTTGATATAAAAATTCAAATTGATACCCGATATTTGATATAAGAAATTCGACAAAGAAACTAACCTGACGCTCTACAAATGTTTGATTGGATCTATAATTGATTATTGCAATACCATTTTATTTTTAAACAATGACAGAGAACTAAGAACCCAAACAGTACAAAATAGAGCGTTAAGAATTTCCCTATTAATTGAAACAAGTACCTAAGGAACGATATAAATTTATATATTTCTCGATTTTTATATGGTAACATCAATTATTATTTATAAATTTAGCAAAAACATAATAAAATATATTAATTTTCGATTCCAGTTCTTTTTTTGCATCTGAAGGCCAAATGGGTTGCCCCATATGATTAAAAACTGCAAATAACGGATGATTTGGATGGTCAGCTGCATGTTTTTCAGCTGCTAGTTGCTCTCCATCAAACAATTCCAACTCTTTTTCGAAACGCTCAAGAGACATTAAACCAGATTTCCTATAAAATGAAATCACATAATCTTTAAATGGAAGTGGAGGATTTTGGATTTGCCTAATAATTGATTCAATCAATTGTTCAAGTATTTTGTAATTATAACGTTTGGCGTGGTCATCAAAATTAAGAGTTCCTTTCATTTCATAAAACAAAGGCTCATTATAAATTGGTTCTTTAACGAGAATAAGGCCTTGTATTGAAATAAGTAACTGATAAATTGAACTGTCATTGGACCATGATTCGTGTTTGTTACCAGGCCAAGTTCCTAAAAGTGATAAACAAACTCTTCCATTCGTATATAAATTTGGATTGAGTTTTGTGTTGCAAAATGCCCAGTAATGAACTTGAGGAGGTTTTGAGGGATGAAAAGGACTCAATTGAATATCAAAGGTGAATAAACAACCTTCATAAGGTGTGTCGGTGGGACCTTCAATTAAGGCACTCATCAAATCCATCCGATCTTCGAACATTTTGACATATATGCCAGGTGGAAGATCATTTTGTAACAAACGACGTTCTCTATTCAAGCATGTCAAAAAATTGGGATTGTTTGGTTGGAAATCAGAAGAATAATATTTATGTGTAATAGGTGCTGCCTCAATCATTTCAAGTTGTGGGAAAGAATATTCTTCCTTCAATGCATTGGTATTTAAATTAATGTTTTCTCTTTTAACACGAGCTGCTGATGACGTTAATGACTCTAATGATTTGAGATCATCGTCAAAAAGTTTTTCTTCATTTACCTGTGAAGCGATGCTTGGAAATGTCACATTTTTAACATGATATATCAATCTTTTTTCCGTTTCTGACGGTTTTTGATCCAATTCCTTATTGAACTCAAGTTCCTGTTTAGATATCCAATGTGAATATTCTTCACTGTCAAATCCAAAAATATCAGTGTCAAAAGGCAGAATATTATCAGTAGATTGATTTGATGAAGATGCAATTGGATGAGATGCTCCAACATTCCATGATATATCTCTTGGTAATCCTCCTTTATAATCAAGAGTTTTCGATGAGCCGTTGGATTCTGAAGAATTTGAATTTTCATCCGAAATTTCATTACCATCTGTTTTCGATGTGCCAGGAACGGGACCAAGTGAATATGAAGTACCAGGCATAGCGGATACTGGACATACTTTGGTTAGGTATGAATCATATGATTGCCAATGAGGAGGCTTCCATGATTCGTTAATTTGATGTGCAGTAATTGTATCCGTTGAACCGTTAAATTTTAAAGAATTTAAACTTTGATCAAAAATTTCATGGACATCAGCTTTCGATGTGCCAACACCTGAATTTAAGTCACTTGAATGTAAAGATTTGGAGGTCGATACATCCACAATATTTTGGTTGTTTAGATTTAATTCACCAGACTCTAACTCATTTGATACCTCATCTGATGATATATCTTCAAAATTTGGCCATATTTCAACTCCACCATCATTTTTTTCATCAGTAAGGTCAATTGTGAGAATAGGCTGTGATTCATTCTTTGCTTCTGATGTCATTTTATGACCTTTAATTCTAATCTACGTTGTATGTGCTAAAACGTTAATTTTTAAAAAAATCTTATATTGCACAAAATAATGATGATGAGTCTTAATCACTTTAATGAGATTCAACTCTTAATTATGAAAACATTTTTTCAATGTTCCAAGTTAAATTTAATCCTTGAACAATTATATTTTAAGATGCAGAAAAATTCTTACTGCCTTTCTTTAGAATGGAATCAAATTTCTTTTGCTTGTGAAATTCAATCTACCGCTTTTATAAATATTTTGTTCCATTTTCCACTATTGACTCTTATTTTCCAATAAATTTATTTTATTTAAAAATTTAGCTTTAATTTAAAGTAATTTTATTTATTTTGGAAAACACAAAATTCTATGCACAATTTTCATCAGGAGTCTCCTGAAAAGTCACAATCCGAGTAAGCTTACGAAAAATTGCGAACTATCGAATGTTTACTGTACATTCGAATATTTTGTTCCATTTTCCATTTACTGACAGACATCATTCGGTTTGTTTATATTCAAAAAATTAAAATGAAAAATTAGGAAGAAATTTATTTATTAAATTTAGAGTAATTTTACAGTATTTATTCGTAATATCCTGATAAATTATTGAAATTAATATTAAAATAACAGTATTCAATGTAAATGTGTCGAAAAATAACCTCATTAATTGCATCTAGTTTGAAATGTAAATAACACGAGAACCATTCATCCCATGTACGAATTAGAACAAAAAATACATAAAAAAGTAGAATCGCGAATCCACGTCACTGATAAGAACTGTTCTTTTATTTGTAGTTTTTTTAGATGAATAAAGGAAGTTTTGTAAATGTATTTGTATTAAAATACTGTAACTACTTGTTCTTATCAATTAGTTTGAATTGTTCATTGCCTCAATGAAGACATTTCATGTGTGAATTTCGACAAGTAAAATTAACACAAAAAGAAAAAATTATTATCTGTTAACTTTGTGGACGTGGAATTAAAACAAAAAAGAAATTTAGTTAATTTTTTTTTTCTTTTAATTTATATTTAAATTTAAATTTATATCCGTTAAATTAATTATGACGTTAACAATTCTCGTAACTGGTGGTGCAGGCTACATTGGATCACATACTGTACTTGAATTATTAAATGCTGGACATTCCGTTATTTGTTTGGATAATTTACATAATGCCTATTGTGAGGATGGGGTTAAAATGCCAGAAGCTCTGAAGCGTGTCCAGGAAATTACAGGGAAATCTGTGTTGTTTTACAATGTTGATATACGAGATAAGGAGGCGTTAGATGGGGTTTTTAAAAAGGTGAGTAAGAGAAATTTAAGCTTTTGGAATGTGATCTCCGATGACTTGGAATCCATTTTCGTCGGCAATGTAATTAACGGTGTATGTGACTCCATCATCGCCGATGTATGAATAAGCTCCCTGTGAAAAGTGTGATAAAAATTGAATTTCATAATTTACTTGGAATCTTTATCGAAAAAATTTATTATTATCATGATGCTCAAGATTGATGCAACTTTATTTGAACAACTTTTTTTATTTACTTTTTTTTATATTTACATCATGCCATGAAAGATAAGGACTCACGTTATATGGGAAAAATTTATTCAGTCTTTTTAAAGTTCGTTTTAATATTAAAAAGAGTCAAAGTCATTTCAAGGTCAAAAATCTCCATTTAAAGTCGATTAAAGTGACCCTCCTTAAAAAAAATCAAATTAAAAACAGTTTTAGACAATGTTTGCTATTATTGACATACAATCTTAACCCCATCCATCATGATAAGTGATCAAATTTCGTTCTTATCAACCTTGATTTGTTTTGTTTTTTTTTTCAAAATTATCATTTAATTTCATTTTGAATTTCATTTCAATTTAATGTCATAGATAACATTTAACTTACTTGTTGCACGAGAATTGACGATCGCCCATCCACAGATGGCTTGAAAGCGCCTTGTTCTGTCCGTGAAATACCGTTAGCAGTGGCATATTTCAATGAGAATTGTCCAAATTCATCACGAATCTTAAAAAACAGAAAAATTTATTTCATTGAAATTCAATTTCAAAAATTTCATACCTCTTCTTGTTCCAATATTGGAACTATTTGTCTGGCAAACACAGCAGAAAAACACACAAGCAATACAACAATTGTCTAAATAATAGGAATAATTTTTTTTAAATTCAAATAATAACAATTACAATGAAAATTTTATTAACGTACCAATTTCATGATATAATTTTATCTTTGTATGAACGAATTTTGATTCAATGAATGTTGTCTGATATGAGTTTAGGCAAGATTTGGTCATGTTTTGTTAAAATTTGGACTTTTTATTACATTTTTGGTAAAAACCTGCCTTTAGAACTTACCCTGTTACTTGTTCCTAGTTTGACGTGTAACCTGTTAATTATTCCTGTTTTTTTTCAATTGTCATTACATGACATGTCACACTTCCTGATATTTTCACTAAAAATTGAAATTCGGTCTTGAACCAAGCGATTTTTTTTGGATGTGAAATTTGAGGCCCTGATACCTAGCTTAAGTGAATTTTATCTGTGAATTTCATTAATCTGGCCTTAAGCAAAATTTGATTAAATTGAATCGTATTGTTTTCAAATTGCTAAGATAATCTGACACCTTGACACAATAATGAGCTTATCTTAGAGACCTTGAGCGAATTAAATGAAATTTTTATGATAATATGAAGATGATTGGAGGTGAATGACCGTTAAAGTTAAAAATTGATTTAATTGATAAAATTAAATTAAATAATTTTTTTTTTCATTTCAGCACAAAATAGATTGCGTTGGTCATTTTGCTGCCCTGAAAGCTGTCGGCGAATCATGTCAAATTCCCCTTCAATATTATCAGAATAACATCACTGGCACAAATACTCTGCTCGAGGTCATGAAAGACAACAATTGCTACAATTTAGTGTACAGTTCCAGTGCAACAGTTTACGGTGATCCTCAGTTCCTTCCAATTACAGAAAATCACCCAACCGGTGGCTGTACAAACCCTTATGGTAAAACAAAGTTTTTCACAGAAGAAATTTTAAAGGATATTTGTATAGCGGACAATAAATGGCATGTTGTTTCATTGCGCTATTTTAACCCAGTTGGAGCACATCCCTCTGGCAAAATCGGTGAAGATCCAAATGGAATTCCAAATAATTTAATGCCATACATTTGCCAAGTCGCAGTTGGTCGTCGCAAGTCCCTGCAAGTATTTGGAAATGATTACAATACCCCTGACGGCACAGGCGTTCGTGATTACATTCATATCGTGGATTTAGCACAAGGACATTTAAATGCACTCGATAAACTTGGACGTGGTGAAATAAATGGATTCGTTGCATATAATCTCGGAACTGGTAACGGATATTCTGTGTTAGATGTAGTTCAAGCATTTTCAGCTGCTTCTGGGAAAAAAATTCCATATGAAATGGCACCACGTAGATCTGGAGACATTGCAAGTGCATATGCAGATCCCACATTGGCGGCAAAGGAGTTGGGATGGCGCGCTAAATTGGGACTCAATGAAATGTGTGTTGATGCCTGGAGATGGCAGAGCAACAATCCAAATGGGTATATGAAAAAATGACTAGAAAACATGGAAAATCGACACGGGTTTGATAAAGCAAAATCAAATACATCGATTAAATTACAGATTAATTCAAATTTATAATTAATTAATTTAATATTAAAAAAAATGCTTTTATTTCTTTAAATTTAAAATGTAAATTTAGAATTGTGTATCTTTAACTAGTCTTGAAAAGCATTTCAATTAATTTGAATAGGGAAATTTCTACTTCGTTCACTTGAAATTGAACGCAAAACATAATCATTAGCATTTAATATACAATAGAAAAATTGATGCAATACACCAAAGCCATAATCTTAGCCTTTATTTTAGTCAAATTGATGTTAAAATTAAAAAAAAATTATAAAAAAATATTTAATTTGACGAAAAATCATGAATTCCTTATTTTTTTTTGTTTATGTAAAATTTTTTTTTCTGTGAATATTTTAATAAAAAAAAAATAAAATTAAATTGAAAAAAAAATTGTTTTTTTTTATTATTTATAAGGACTTGGTGCCAACTCGTACTCGTCTATGGAAAAAATTCAAATAAAAATGCGATTAAATTTTTTTTTTTATTATTTTAATAATTGATGATATTTTATCATTTTATTTCATTTTTATTTATTTTTTCTTATTTAATATGACATCTCCATAGGAATAATTAATTTTAATTTTATTTCTTAAACTTATCAATGAATTCACTTGTCTTTCTACAAATTATCTCAAATAGAACCATTTTTAATTGTAAATTTCTTCTACACCTCAATTTTTTATTTTATTTTAATTTTTTTTAAATTTCTACCGAATGTCACCTGTTTTATTTTTTATTATTTATTTCAATTTAATTTATCTAATTTTTTTCAATTTTTTATTTCAATTTTAGTCCAAATAATGATAAGAAGCGTCAGCCTACAAATAAATAGCTATTTAATTAAAATAACGCGACATTTTTGTAAGATTTTTTTTTTTTTTAAGTTTAGTTGATATCTTAGTTAGAATTTTTAGTGGAAAAGTACAAATTAATTATAATAAGCGTAGATGTTTTATTCATTTTATTTTTTTTATTACTATTAAAAATGCTTATGGATATGTCCATATTCTTTTTTAATATTTTTTTTTTGCGTCTAAGTTTTTTTATGTTTTGCTAAAAAGTTTTAAAAAAAAATTCCTCGATTTCTATTAAATTTTTACTTTTTCATACAAGTCGTACATCAAAATCCTAAGCACTAATTTCTAGTAATAAATTCGTTTAGATTTTTTTTTAAATTTAATTTATCATTCTTTCAACATTATTTTAGGAATGGGTTCCACAAGAAATTTCAATGATATATTGTTTCGCTACGTTTCATGAGTAGAATTAAGACTGAACTTTGTTTTTTTTTTGATGTAAAATTAATTAATTAATATTAAACTTTAAAGAATGACATGACTGCGCAAAAATTAACTCAAATGTGTTGAAAATAAACAAGAGTGCGCATAAATTAACGGAACTTTGCAAAAAATTAACGGAACTATGCAAAAAAATAACGAAATTGCGCAGTTTATGCTGCATGGTGCTCATTTTATGCTGCGTTGTGCTCGATTTATGCTGCACAGTGTTCATTTTATGCTGCATAGTGCTCGATTTTTGCTGCACAGTGCACGATTTATGCTAAATGGTGCTCGATTTATGCTGCACAGTGCTCATTTTATGCTGCATGGTGCTCGATTTATGTTGCATGGTGCTCGATTAATGCTGCAAAGTGCTCATTTTATGTTGCATAGTGCTCATTTTATGCTGCACAGTGCTCGTTTTATGCTACATGGTGCTCGATTTATGCTGCGAGGTGCTCGATTTATGCTGCAAAGTGCTCGTTTTATGCTGCGAGGTGCTCGATTTATGCTGCAAAGTGCTCGTTTTATGCTGCATAGTGCTCGAGTTATGCTACATGGTGCTCGATGACATGCGCAGTTTATGAAAAATTGTGCTCATTTTATGTTGCATAGTGCTCGTTTTATGCTGCACAGTGCTCATTTTATGCTGCACGGTGCTCATTTTATGTTGCACAGTGCTCGATTTATGCTGCATAGTGCTCGATTTATGCTGCATGGTGCTCATTTTATGCTGCACAGTGCTCATTTTATGTTCCGTTAAGCTCAGCATAAATCGAGCACTGTGCAGCATAAATCGAGCACTATGCAACATAAATCGAGCACAATGCAGCATAAAATGAGCACTGTGCAACATAAAATGAGCACTATGCAACATAAAATGAGCACCGTGCAGCATAAAATGAGCACTATGCAGCATAAATCGAGCACTGTGCAGCATAAATCAAGCACTGTGCAGCATAAAATGAGCACTGTGCAGCATAAAATGAGCACTATGCAACATAAAATGAGCACCGTGCAGCATAAAATGAGCAATGTGCAGCATAAAATGAGCACTATGCAGCATAAATCGAGCACTGTGCAACATAAAATGAGCACCGTGCAGCATAAAATGAGCACTGTGCAGCATAAAATGAGCACCGTGCAGCATAAAATGAGCACTGTGCAGCATAAAATGAGCACTGTGCAGCATAAAATGAGCACCATGCAGCATAAAATGAGCACTATGCAGCATAAATCAAGCACCAAGCAACATAAAATGAGCACCATGCAGCATAAAATGAGCACTGTGCAACATAAATCAAGCACCGTGCAACATAAAATGAGCACCATGCAGCATAAAATGAGCACTATGCAGCATAAATCGAGCACTGTGCAGCATAAATCAAGCACTGTGCAACATAAAATGAGCACTATGCAGCATAAATCAAGCACTGTGCAACATAAAATGAGCACCGTGCAGCATAAAATGAGCACTATGCAACATAAATCGAGCACCGTGCAACATAAAATGAGCACCGTGCAGCATAAAATGAGCACTGTGCAGCATAAAATGAGCACCGTTCAGCATAGTTCGAGCACTGTGCGGCATAAAATTAGCAAAACGTAGCATAAATCGAGCATCGTGTTACATAAACTGCGCATTTTGTAAAATTTTTCATTTTTTTGCTCATCTCCGTTTATTTTCTGCGCAGATTGGTAATTTTTTAAGCAGTCTGGTCAACTTTTTTGCGAAAATTATCAAAAAAAATTTAATTCTATCCCATAGTGGCTCTCAAACAGTACATTTATATCTTTCAGCTCTTTAAAACAAAACAGTCGACAATATTTTGAAATCTACATCAATTTTTTCTTCCTTTTCATGGTTCTGTACAATTTAGTTTGGTTTTTTCTTTATTTTTCAAAGGGTTTCAAAAGTTTTATTTGTTTAAATATTTATTTTATTAAAAATTCTCTAGAAAAAGGTGGATTATGGTAGAAAAAGTTGAGATATGAAGTGTTATGAGTTTAAGTCTTCTAATTGATTTTATTTTTATATTTATTCATTTATCATTAAATTGTATGTTTATTTTCTCAGATATGATTCTATTGTTTCTCTTATAATAAATTTGAAAATATGTGACAGTGATATGTTACAATATTAAAAAAAAAAAAAAAAATTACAGTTTTTTGAAATTGAAATTTTTCAATTCAACCCATTTATTTTATGGTTTTAAATATTTTTTAAAAAATTTTTACTGTAAATACTGTTTGTGTGTGATAGTTTTCATATAAATTACAATGATTCAAGAATAATAATAATATTTTTTTTTCATATAATTTTTCATTCATTTAATATTAAAACATTTACAAAACATTTTTTTTCCTTATAATTTAAACATCGATGATATGATTGTATTTTTCTTCAGTGTAAGTCGTGGCGCATCTCCATTTCAATATTCATTCATTTATATGTGAACTCACTTAAAATTAAAGTAAAAAAAAAAGAATCAACATTAAATGACCTTGAAAATAATTAAAAAAAAAAAATATGAAATGAAATGAAAAATAAAACAACAATAAAAAATTTTAATTGGAAGAACTGAATTTTATTATTCATTTTTTATTTAAATTTAATATAAAATTAACCCATAATAAGATAATAATAATAATAATATTAAATATTAAACATAATTTTAATTGAAAACAATAGTAAAATACATAAAAGTTCTGAAATAAAATACAGATTTTGATTTAAATTCCTTTTAAATTGAGAAATTATTAACATTTTTCTTTCTTTCTTATAATTTGAAATGATTTCAAAAATTCATTTTGTACAAAATTTTAATGGTTTTTAAATTAAATTTGATTAATTTTTTTTTTAATTAATGTATTTTTGTGTATGGAAAATATTTATTTTTATTTAAATTGTGTTTCGTTTAAATTTAAAATTAAATTAATAATATACATTTTTTTTCTCTTTGAAATTTTTTACTGCATTGCTTTATTTATCCAAAATATCATCGAGTCCATTGCTATTGTGTTCAAGTTCCTGTTCCGTAATCACTGTGACTAATTCTTCGACGGCTTTATTTAAGTCACCTATGAATGAAATTTGTGAGAAAATAAAAGAAGAAATTAATTAAATTGAAGTGAAGTGAAAAAATTATAAATTAATGTTAGCGTTGCACATTAACATCAAAGAAAATCAATTTAAGTCGTTTAATTTCAATAATTTTGAAGGAATTTTGAAATTGAATATTAACAGTCAAAAATTGGACTGAAATCAAAGAAATTGTGTCATTTTTGAGTCAGCTCATACAAGAAAATAATTTGAAGGTAAACGAAAATTTAAAATAACATTTTTTTTACTCCAAAAAGTATGCAATGAATTTTTACTTAAATCAAATTTTAATATGAAAAATTTCTTATAACAGATTTTTGCTATATCACAGTCAAAATTTCATAATATTTCAAGATAATCAACTATGGACAGACCACCACAGTCCAATTTTCTTCTGACAAATCAACGTTCACTTTCAAATCCTTCTCACGGAAAATCTTTGATCAAAAATATCTACACAAAATAAACCAAAAAGAAAATAAATCTAAAAATCAATTCAAATTTTTCTTAAAAATATCTTAAATTACTAAGGTTAATTCACAATTCGAGCAATTCCTTACCTTTAATAGTATTTTATAACTAATTTTTAAGTATTTACATTCGGTTTCCTGTTTCCAGTATTAGAAAGCATGTCAAAGAAAAATCGTCAAGTATTAATTAAAAAGTTAAAGTTAAAATAGAAAATTATTAAATTAAAAATTATGAGCTAAATGAGAATTTAAAGCATTTTAGAAAATAAAAAAAGCTTGAGATACAATAAAATTACATAAAAAAACAAAACTAGGCATGTCCAAAAAGACGGTTAAAGGAAGGAAATTTGAAATTAAAATTCAACGCTATTTTACACCAAAATTTAAACATAAAACGTAAAACTAAACTTCAACACAAAAATACAAAATATGAACATTTAATTCTTGATTGTTTCAAAAAATTTACCGGCCATATGCAGAAGACTTGAGTGAGGGGGTGGCGGAGGTCTTGTATCACCATTATTATGCTGCCCATAACCAGAATTATTTAAACCAATACCATTACCGTTATTTGGACCAACACCACTTGCCCCTAAAATATTATTCGCACCACCACCATTACCATGAATATTATTCAAATGTGTCGATTGTCCTGCATTACTTTGATTATTTTCTAAGGATGATTTATTGTTAGTACCTGGACACGTGCAAATATTTATGTTTATAATGGAAAAGGTATACAGAGAAAAGAGAGAGACATATTATTTTTGATGTTTACATTCAACGAAGACAATTTGATTGATTCACAAGACAATTTAACTTAAAGATACTCACTTGAATTGTGGTCATAATGTCCATTTTGTTGCAATTTTGCAGGGGATTCGGTGTTTAATTGGGAGGCTGTAACAGATCGTGTTTGAAGAGTTGATTGTTTTCCGGATGTGGGCTAAATTGAAATTTAATATTAAATTTTGTGGTATTTTCAATTGATTTCAAGTACAAACCTCATCTAATAGCTGCCTTAGGCGTTGGAGTTGTGCTTCAAGTTGTCTGTTGTGATCTTCAAGGATCTGCATACGTGCTTCTAATCGACCTTTGTGTTGTCTTAGGATTTTAGCTTCAGCCATCATGTCCTGTAATATGAAATTTAAAAAAAAAATTAAATTGAAATTCATTGATTTTGAAGTGAAATCTTACAGTTCCTCCACTCATTTGCGATTCATCGGGAGTAGTTGATGGTGTTTGTTTTTGTCTAAGACGTTCATATTCGGCTTGTAATGCTGTATTTTCTTCCTCCAAATCTTTGATAATAGCTTCCAATTCTTCTTTTTGTTCGGCATCCATCGCTGCCATGACCTGTATTGGCGATTTCGGGCCGTTACTTGGCAATGATTGACAATATTGTGCAATTAAATGATGTTCTTCATCACTATCCGGTGTCGAATTACTCCTAGTTCCATATTCAACTTGTGCTAATCTCGATGCGTACATTTCCAGACGTGAATGCATGTCATTTTGTAGGGTGTGTGTTGAGTGTTGTGGACTAGGAGCGGGACTTTCCAAGGCATCACCTTCAAGGACGCTTTGGACCGGAAGATAACCGACTCTTGGATGTTTCTTAAAGTACTTTCGACTCTTAAATTTATTTCGAAGTGCTCTCGTAAAATCACGTACATCTTCAGTTGATGTCGTTGTGGTACAATATTCATGCATGGGATGACTTAGCTTATGATTTTTGGCATTGCGACCAAGGAAGAAACATTTTTGACACATATCAAAATTGAAGCATTTCAAACAACGATAACGGAATCCAACAATCGGATATTCCTTGCAAATATTACATTTAGCTTGATGTTTCGCATTTTCTGCAGCAGCTAAGCGATGCAATACCGGCAACCATACAAGTGATTGTGGTTCGTGTTGCAACCATCCAAGGAAATGTTGTGCTTCAATTGCTGACTCCATCAATTCACCATTTGCATTTAAACCGCCTGCACGCTCAAAACACGATCTCACAGACGGTTCAATGTTAGAACCACCAAATGCAGCAACCTCCCCCAATTGTCTTGGCACTTGAATACAGTCATGTAACAAAAGACCTAATTTACGTTGATCCACTTTGCCATCGGGATCGGCAATTAATCGGAATAAGTAACGGTATTTTTCATCCAAATGTCCTTTACATAAAATTATTAAACCAACCTAAATTGTAAATGTAAAAAAACATGAAATAAAATTCATTTTGAGAGAAATTCATTGAAATGTCACCTTAAAACTAAGAACTCGAATTTGCCCTGTTCGCTGTGAATCATAAACATTCAATATCCAGTTAATTGTAAGATCAAGCATCAATGGAAGATCAATGTTATCAATTGTAACGTATAACGAATGTAACACAGTTGTCATATCAGGAATATCTATGAGTTTATCATTTTGGGCTCGTAAGCCATGTCGATCAAATGATTCAATTGCTGTATTCATTGGAATTCGATCGAATGCTACAAGGAAATTTTAAATATTTTAATTAAAAATTTTATGATCAATTGGAAATATTCTTACCTAAACGTTTTTGGACAGTACGCAATTTCATTGCTGTACGATAGGCCGAAAATCTGACTTCGTTCAATTCACATAATGATTTCATGAGTTCAATCATTTCCGGATGGTCCCAATGGGTGTTCTCATGTTCGTGACTAAAATTAGAAGAATTTCAATAATTAACATTGTTTTTATAAAAAGGGATTCATTTAATTAAAATAAAAAAGACCTTGATATTTTATAAGAGCTTTCCTTTTCGATTTGAAAAAATGCGTTTACTGTGGACGCTCACGCTGTTCGTCCGTCCGTCAGTTTGTGTCAATAAAATGGACGGTTTTTTCAAAAACGCGGAATTTTGAAAAATCGAGGCAAACCGTAAAGGAACCCACGGAAAAAATCGTAAAACCTTCACATTCGTCGGAATTTTTTTAATTTTCTGTTTTGAATTCAATTTAAAGAAATGCGCTTTTATTTACCGTTCACGGTCACATTTTTCACATTATGAGAAACAGATACAAAAAAAAAACACTTGTCCTGACATAAATTTAGATATTAATTAAATGAGACATTGTATCATATGTGACATGAATATGTTATGTAATGATATCCGCTTATTTTTTTATTTTTTAACATTTAAATTAAACAGACAATGACATGGGATCAAGGTCTTTTAAGCTTTTAATTAAAGGATTTTTGTATTAAATTTATTATGTCATGCTTCACATACTTGATATAATAAGGCACATTTGCCGGTGTTGTTGCACGTTCCCATGGAGGTTTTACACTAACTGCCAAATTAGGGACTGGTCCAATTGTGCCAGTGCCAGTTTGGGATGACCTACCACTATCTGATATACTTTGTGTAATTTGATTGCCACCAGTTGCCAATAATACCTTATGACGATCATCCATTCCGATTTGAAGGAGTTTCATTCTAATTGAGAAGGAAAAAAATGTTAATTGTGTTCAGTGAATGAATGAAGGTTCCTGATCTTACCTCGTATTCAAATCCTCTAATTTTGCTAGACACTGATTAGGTACAAGTACGTGATTGGCTGTAAAGAAAGCTTGTTGCTCATTACAATCATCTAACAGAGCACCTGCTGTTGTCATTTTGTCTCGTAGCCTCTGTAAATGTTGCATTTGTTCAACAGCTTCAGAAGCAGATTGTGGTTGTTGCCATGATTGAATTGTCGTTTCAGCCGACGCGACTCGTGAACCCAAGTCTTCAAGTGTTTTTTGGAATTGACGCATTTTCTACAAGAAAAAAGTAAAATAAAAATCATCAATTAAACGAAAATATCAGACATAAGTCGCCTTAAATCATCAAAAATTTAAAGTGATCACATCATCGCAAATTAATTTTCTTAAAAATTTGCCATTTCATTAAATAAATATCAATTAACTTAGATGAGTTCAATGTAACCCTTCATCATTAAAAAAAAAAAATTGCAAAAAAAAAATAATAATTTCATCGTAGGGACACATTTCATTAATAATCATTCAATTTATTGAATTCTTTCTCCATTTCAATTTAATGAATTCACAAAATTATAATTTTTTATTGTATGTAAACATTACACGCTTCAACAATTACTTATTTTAGTTGTCAACACTTCAGTAGGTACGCATGCTGCTTTGGTATTAAATTGTTTTGAAAATAAAAATGAATCGATACAAAAAGAAGAGAATGTTTTACAATGCAATTAAATAAATTAAACGCTATTTAATTTGTTTTTTCTTCATTTTATTTTAAAAAAATGAAATAAAGTTAGTTAGCATTTAAATGTACTTCATTTCATTAATTGGTACTTCCCTCATGATGATGACGATGATTAAATTAATTTACTACATTATTAGATTGGTGTGGCATTGACATAATATGTGGAGTGCAGTTTTTTTTTTAAATGTAATGTAGGTTATTTGTTGGTTAATTTTAGTTGGATGTGGAATTTTGTTGGAGAGAAATTTGTACTGGAATGTGACATTAAAATTTCAATTCGACTGAAGTTGTTAAATATTAGTTCGAATTCGCTTAAGTCACTAAATCTTGAACTTGAATTAGAATTCGCCTAAGTCACTAAAACTTTAGCTTGAATCTGAATTCGCCTAAGTCATTAAAGCTTTAGCTTAAATCTGAATTCGCCTAAGTCATTAAAGATTTATCTTGAATCTGAATTCGCTTAAGTTACTAAAGCTTTAGCTTGAATCTGAATTCGCTTAAGTCACTAAATCTTGAACTTGAATCAGAATTCGCCTAAGTCATTAAAGCTTTAGCTTAAATCTGAATTCGCCGAAGTCATTAAAGATTTAGCTTGAATCTGAATTCGACTAAGTCATTAAAGCTTTAGCTTGAATCTGAAATCGCCTAAGTCACTAAAGCTTTAGCTTGAATCTGAATTCGCCTAAGTTACTAAAGATTTAGCTTGAATCTGAATCCGACTAAGTCATTAAAGCTTTAGCTTGAATCTGAAATCGCCTAAGTTACTAAAGCTTTAGCTTGAATCTGAATTCGCCTAAGTTACTAAAGATTTAGCTTGAATCTGAATTCGCCTAAGTCATTAAATATTTAGCTTGAATCTGAATTCGCCTAAGTCATTAAAGATTAAGCTTAAATCTGAATTCGCGTAAGTCATTAAAGATTTAGCTTGAATCTGAATTCGCCTAAGTCATTAAAGATTTAGCTTGAATCTGAATTCGCCTAAGTCATTAAAGATTTAGCTTGAATCTGAATTCGACTAAGTCATTAAAGCTTTAGCTTGAATCTGAATTCGCCTAAGTCATTAAAGATTTAGCTTGAATCTGACTTCGCCTAAGTCACTGAAGCTTAATATTGAATTTGAATTTGCTTAAGCATCCAAAGCCTTAGCTTGAATATGAATTTGCTTAAGTCACTGAAGCTTAATCTTGAATCTGAATTCGCCTAAGTCACTGAAGCTTTAGCTTGAATCTGAATTCGCCCAAGTCACTGAAGCTTAAGCTTGAATCTGAATTCGCCAAAGTCACTTAACCTTAAGGTTGAATCTGAATCCGCCTAAGTCACTTAAGCTTAAACTTGAATCTGAATTCGCCTTAGAACCATAAGTTTCAGCTCGAATTCGACTCATATCATCTCATATTTCATCTTCAATTCAAATCACCATCATTTTAGTATTCAATGAAATCAGAATATACATAAATGTTGTGACATATCATATCACGTTTTCCATTCTAATAAAAGAATGCAGTTCATTGATTCACTTCAATTTTTTTTTCCTAATTAGAGCAATGCATGCACCTTTTCCGTTTCAAATAATTCATTTTGTATGATTATTTTTGTTATTTACTCGCTCAATTAACTTGTAGAGAGTAAAAAAAAATGAAACGCATGAAATGTAATCAATATTAGAACATAAATTCTTTATAAATTTAAATTTCAAGAATTTGCATCATTACATCGTTTAATAGAAAATAGAAGAAAATCAACTTTATTTACCTTTTGCCTTATATTTTATATGATTAATTTTCAAGTAAAGCCAATCTACTCATAATATAAAATAAAATCCAAATAAAATCGAATAAGAACAAAATATGTGAGTACTAGGATTGAGTTAATTTGAATAAATTTATCATGTACTCATTGTAATTGTATGATAATTTGTCAGTCAAAGTGAAATTTGTAGTTTACCGTAATAAGAGGTTTTGCCATTGAATTGCAATTTATGTGTTTGTTTGTCCGGTCTTTTATCTGCATTTAATCTTCATTTAAGAATAGACCAAGCATGTTATTTATAGAAATTTATACCATTATCGGAATTTCAAGTGAATGAAATTCAGATTAGTAATTAATTGAAATTTATATTTTTTTTTTTTAATTAAATTAATAAAACAATAGCAAAAAAAGACAATTAACGTCACGATGCCAATGAATCAAAATATTAAAACAATCCTAATTAAAATTTTAAACACACAAAACATAAATTTTGAGCCAATTTTGAGTCACCTCACCCATCTTCAAATAAAAATACAAAATTATTATGATTTATTAGATTAGTTTAACAATTAAAATGTCAAAAATACCTCACCTTTTGTCATTTTTAATTGTCTTATGTATTTTCATTAATTTAAAATGTCTAGAGGTTAATTCAAGGATTTTAGATTGATTTGAATGAAATAAAATTAAATTAAATTCAAGAGCGATAAAAAAAAAGTTTCTAATTTCATCCATTAATGTCGATTCATGGAAATTTGCTATAAAATTTGATGAAAATGAATAAAAAAGGTCAATTTTACACAAGAAACTTCAATTTATGGATGAAATGTATTAAAAGCGTTCATGCATTCAATGTGATTGTATGCATTTTGTGTTGTTAGTTGTATTGTAATAAGTACAAAATGAGCATAGTTTGTTGTAATTTAATATTTTTCTTTAGAACAACGTCGTAATAGTCTAGAATGGTAATAAGTTTCTATTTTATAATTCAAACTACCGTATGGTGAAAAGTTATTGCATGAAATTTCGTTTAAGGGCAAATTCTTTAAATTTGTGCTTTTACGAGAAAATTTGAAATGAAAATATTGATTTTTGTGAAATTTTTATCATTTTTTCATTGAAAGATCGATAAATTTATCTGGTTTTTGTCAATAAAATTTAAATTTTTACCCAATAAAGGGCAAATTTTACCCATTTAAGGGCAATCAATGAAATGTATCAATTTTTATTCAATTTCTGGCCATAATCTTTAGTAATTATTTTCAATTACAATGCAATCACTGTTAAACCAGAAAACTAATAAAATTTTGACATTTATTACCATTAAATTGATGAGAATCATTCCATATTTTAATTACTTGAATAATATTGCTCTTAATAATGAGACGTTAAAATTTTATTATGTATGAAGACGAAACCATTACTTCAAAATATTTATCTTCTAGTTACAATCCAGTATTTGATAAATGAATTTATTTACATTTAAGGCGTTGATCATGAATGATGTTCAATTTCAAGGGGTGGAGAGGTGAAAGCCTCGAGCAATTTGGGTTATTTTGTGAAAGTGGCCAAAAATAGTACGAAATTTTCAATTAAAGCACTTTCGTATGTTGTTTCAAGTGCACACTCAAGTAAAGGCCAGAAGTCTCTTGATAAACGTCAGTAGCATCACACGGCCTTAATGGGTCAATTATGGCCGATCTTTCATGTGCCTCTTTTTTTAAAGGCCCTGTCTTTCTACCTGAAGCAATTTTTTAGGAAGCAGTAAAACAATTTCAGACCAGAAAAAATTTTTGAGTTAAGTGAGTAACAAAAAACATTTTAAGTCATCACACCATCAATGGATGACGCCCAAGTACTGTTAACATTTCATTAATTGTATGCCGTATCTCGTTAAAACTAATATCTGGTTTTTTGTTTACTCATAATTTTTTTTTTTCTCTATCTTCATATAAATATTAAATGTCCATCACCTTGAACTTACACTAAAAAAATACACACAACTTTACATTTTAAAAAACCCAAATACGTTTCATTTTAAATGTAAGCAAATGCAATTACAGGTTCTAATTGACATGTAACGCTTACTTTTATGAAAAAAAAATAATTTAATATTTCAGTGATCTGGAATTCAAAAATTTTAACTTGCATTTCCTGCTGTTGCATGCTTGTCATATTATCATGTCATTCACATTTAACGTGCATTATTATGCAAGGTAGTCAAAATATTTTGGGTAAATATATCAAAAATAATTTTAAGTTGCATTGTGTGTGGTTTAGATTAAAATAAAAAATAAAAAAAATTGAAGAAAAAAATTCAAGGAAAAGTTTATTTTATTTATAAACTGATAATGTACAAACAAATCCTTGAAAAATATTTTTCTTTGAGCTTTTTTTTATAAACTTTTATCTTTCACGTACATTTTTGATTCGTGAAAAACTTTGCATACTTTTTTTTATTATTTTTTTTATCATGATAATCAAATATTTTGAAATTTTTTATTGAATCTTGTTAAAAATGCAAAAATGTGTTAGTATTGCAATGCAAATTCAACGTAGAAAGATAAAAAATATGAATATTCTTTTAAAATTGTATAAGGATATGAAAATTTTATTTTAATACTGAATTAAACTGAATAAAATTTTAAAATAAATGAATTAAGAGTAAAAAAATATTGAGAGATAAAAATTTTTTCCATTGAACTATTTTATTATTAAATTAATGAAAATTTCATGACATGCATTGAATGATAAATTTTTATTTAGAGAATACTGGTAATTTATCATTCATTACCCTGTTGCATAAAAATGCGTAGAAATTAGGCAATTAAGGCCTTAAAAAGCATTCTCTTAAGTACTATAAAATGTGAAACGTGATGCATGGACCAGAGGCATCCAAAATATATTTTATAGGAAAAAATACACAGAAAAAAACTTTGAAATTAACTTAAAACTTTTTTAGGGGTTCAATGCCTCTTTTTAACGTATTGTAGCGCTACAGGGTTCATTTCAGTAAAATACACTCAATTATTGTGCGTTTTATTCATCGCTTGATATCTAAAACTTTTTCATTGATTTGTTTATGAGAATAATGAAAGAATAATTTTCAATTATTAAAGAAAAAAATGAAACGTTATATTGAATAGAAATCTTAAGCGGATTCTTTAAACTTATAGGACTACCATAAGAATTTTTATGAAAAATCTGAGTATGCTGGGCTCAAAATACTTCACACACCTCTTGATTTTTGGGTCTTTATTTTTTAGAGTCTTATCATTGAGCCTAATGTCAGAGATGAGTTCATTTTAGTAAACTTCTCCATCTAACAAAACAAAACGTCAATTTTTTTAAATTTTTAACCGTTCTTTAACGGTTTTTAAGGCTCTGGCGGCTCTAGAGCCCAATCCATGAGCCAAATCTCAAAGTTAATGAGTTATAAATAATCATGTTGAGCTCCTTTATATGACAGAAAAAATACCAGACTTGGCTCCGAAGGACCATTCCAGAGTTATGGTTAGCTGTCAGTGATAGAGCGGTAGAGTGAAATTTACTAAAAACGAAACTTAACGACCCAAAAGAGCAAATAATACTTTGACAGATCCAACGATGACTTAAATTTGAAATTTTTGTATTTTTTATAGTAACAGACATCGCAAAATCATCATAATATCGCATTTAAACTTTTGAATATAAAATATTTTGAAATTACGCTAAAAAAAAGGATCGCTGACAAAAAAACATTGAAAAACTATTTCAATCAGCAGAGCTGTTATTTTTATTTATTTATTATTAACTTGAATATTTGGGAATTGGGAATACATTTAATTATTTACTCAAAAAACAAAAATAAACAAAAAATAAATTGAAAAAGTCAGACTTTAATAAAAAATATTTTTTTACGAAGAAAAATTTAAAAACATCAAAATTTTAGCTAAAATTCGTTCAAATTTTGTATGTCACGTATTTTGTGACGATAAAATTTGCCTTGCGAATTGCTCATTATTTGAGAGTAAATTCCTCAATTATTCAAGTATTTTAAAGTTAATTTCAATCTAATTTAACAGTAAATAACATTTAAAACTAATAATAATAATCACACAATGTTGCATTTAAATTAACAGTTTTACCATTATTTTGCAGATGTTTATATTAAAATGTAACATGTCTGTGTCTCAAGTCTGTTTTTCTTTTCCATTTTCTTGTTCTTCATCTTCATTTAAAAGAACATAAACATAAAGTTGTAAATTTAAAGAGTGAAATGATTCCATAGTTAAATGACATTCTAAAAAAACTCGTCTATTCGCGTGTTTTACTTGTCCTTTAAACTTTTAACAGAATCTCGGCATAATATCAATCGTATTAAGATAGGGAATAGAAAAAAAAGGGGAATGACCTATAAATGTATGAAAATCGTACATTTAACACACGATTTTATCATATTACTGCAAAAAAAATAAAACTTGAAAGAAAACCACAACGACACACGTACCTTGAACATAAATAAGGTGTAATCCAATTAATGAAACCATAAATACTTGACTTTTATTAAAAAAATTAAAATAATGATGGAAAAATAAAATTAAATTTAAATTCAAAGAAAGAAAAATTTTCATGTTTTTTTTTTCATGAAAAAAAAGTGTCATATTTGCTTGGATTATGTTTTACTTTAACTTTTTTTTTCAACGTTTAATGAGTTAATTCTATGATATTCATTACCTCAAAGAAAGGAGTGTCTCATGGTATTTTTTTTGAAAGTAAATAAATCTTCTTCATGTCATTCACTCTTTCATTCATAAAAAATGTGTGTTAGTTACGATTTTGATATCAGCATGTTTGTAAAGTAATTTTTTTTTGTTTGTTTCCTGGAATTCGTATTAAATTTACATAGAACGTGTTTGAATCATAAAAAAAATAAATAAAAATGATCTTGATTTGGAGTTTTAAAATGAATTTACATGAAAATTGAATAAAGTTATTGTTGCACTGATGGAGTTGAAAGAAAATAATATAATAAAATTAAATAAAAGTATATACAAAGCGCACCAGACAAAAAAAAGTATATTGAAATAGTTTGTTTAATTTAGTTTTTGTTTGTCTGATGAAGTTGAAGAATGAGTGGATGTAATAATAATAAAAGATTGAAGTATCATCCTTCTTTTCATCACTTTTGTAAAATTTTTAATTTAATTAAGTTTTTTATTCATTTAGTAAGAAAATATGCACTATTAACGGACTAGAGACGGTTTGTGTACCATCACTCCATTTTTAAGTCCCATAACTCAAGAAAGGTCAATCCAAGTGAGGTTGGGCGTCTTTGGGTTGATAAAACGAATTTATAAGGAGTGTTTTGGCTATAGAACGTAAAAATGTTGAAAAGACCGTCAAATTTTCCCAATCACCCTAGTTTGATTAATGATTTAAGGGTCAGACTTGGAAGTTCAATCTTTGTCTATCTGGAATTGTGATCAGGGTGTAGACATCATTAAAAACTTTACCAAATCTTTTGATCACTCCAATAATTGATTTTGATCTACTAATGACGATATCAGTGTGCTGCTTAAAAGAAAGCTTGGTGTCAAGCCAGACTCCGAGGTTTTTAATTACGCTTACTCGATTCAATATCAACCACCACAATAGGACTCTTTGAGAGCGCGGTAGCTCCCTTGTAAAACCTAACCTAAGCTTCACTATCAACCCAGATATTTCGTAGTTGAAAATGGTGAAGTCTTTGGTCCTGGAAGAGCTAATCACACTGCATTTGTCAATGTTCAGGACCATTGAGTACACCACTTTAAAACAATATTAGCTGCGTTTTGAAGGGTTACCGAATCCTCCGGAGATGTTATTGACTTAAATATCTTCATGTCATCAGCATACAACAAAAAGTCGACGTCATTCAAAAAAAGACATAAATTGGAATGAATGTAAGTCCTTGACATGGCACAGTTTTATTGGAAAATAAAATAAGGAGAGTCTTAGCCATTTTTGAGTCTGTTTGAGCTACCAGAATTTTTTTCTTTGATTCAATTGAATTCAATGAAGTCCTCGCAAAGAAATCGCATAGAAACTTTTTCAAAGTCCTTTGTATTGAATTAAATTAAATTAAATTTTGTTTCTTCTTCAATGCAATTCACTTCCTTTATTTAATTTGAATCACATTCAATTGCATGGCAATAAGTGAAGTGAAGTAAGTTAATAAATTATGCAAAATATATGCAAATTTAATAAGAACGCCAAGTAAAAAGTGAGCTGTTTAGCGTTTTAAATATTATTCTTCACATAAATTAATTATACAATCCACTACTATTGATGCCCATTTTTAATTAGTGAGGAAGAAAATATTTACATTTTTTATATAATTAAATCACTTATTATAGCACGTTCTCATATAATATCGTTTAATAGACTAACTAATAGGTAACAGTAGGTTACTATGCTATTATTCATTTTTTTTTCTTTTAATTAAATCGTTTTTTGTTTTTTTATTTCTTCTAATAATATGAAAAAAATGAATAAAAATGAATGAAAGAGTTCAAAAATGCTGTTTTTAGAAGTAAACAAAAGGAAATTAAATTAAAATATTGCATGATGTGCTAACGATATTTTTTTCACTTTGAACAACAATAGCAACAGGCCGTTTGTGATCAAAACAATAAAACACCATAAAATACGCCTTCTTAATTTCTTTTCACACCATTTTCACCTACTTAAGGAATAAAATAAATTGTAATTTTTTTTGTTCTTATTCTTCTATTTGCATACAAGCATAATAATAATAAAAATGTTTTTAATGTAAACCACAATTTAAAAGGACAAAATTCTGTATTTAGCTCACAATAAAAGTAATTCATTGTTCTATTCTCCATTCATTATTTTTTTTAAGAGAAAATTCCTTGTTCATTTGTTCTTGATTTAGATGTGAGTTATTCAATGTTTTGTATTTCGTCTTTTTCATCATCATCATGATCATTAAAAGTTTCATGATTTTGTCTTTTCTTCGCATTTTATTTCATTTAAATTGTTTCAGTGTGTATTTAAAATGAAAAATCATATGGCTGCTCAATTTGGAATAAATGGAAAAAAATAATAATAATAAACAGTGTAAAAATACTCAGAAATTTATTGCAGAGAAGAAGGAGGCAAAAAAAAAATACAATTTAATGGTGTTTTATTGTTATTTCTCGTTAAATGTTTTAGTATAGCACTGTGTTAACAACCGTCCTTTTTGTTTAATGTTTTTTATTATTCTTCTTTTCACTAATTACTTTAAATATCAGATGATTGCGTTTGGAAATAAAATGAACATATGCTGAGTTGAAAATGTTCTTTTGCTATTTTTAAGGAACTTTTACAGAATAATTTTTGGATGAATAAATTTTACAGTAAATTTCTGATCGATTTGAAAAAATGCGAGTATTGTGAGTGCTAACTTTTGCCGACTTTTGCAAAATGGAGAAAATTATCGAAATGGCGAAAAAAATCCTGACCGCAAAAATTTCAAAAATCGCGAAAAAAATTTTTAAAATCTAAAAAACTATGAAATTTTCTGAAATCGCAGCATTTTTCAAAAAAGTTTTCGAAAACGATAAAATTCACACATGGCCAGTTGATGGCCTAGCAAAGGCTTTTATAGCGGTTTAGTAAATTTGAGACTTCTCTGAGTCCAGTCTCATCGATTTTATTGCCTTGCATCGCAAAAAATTTCTGAAAAAGTTTCTTAAACAATTTTGTTTAAAAAATGGAATGACCCAGATAGCATTTCAAAATCTAAAAGTGAACTGATCCTTTTCTAAGATACCAATTTAACTGTAACAATAATATTTCATAGTTAAATCATATCTGTCATCATCTTTCAATAAAATTTCTTCGATTCATTTAAATATAAAATAAAATGAAAGGGTTTTTCTTTTCTTTTTTCTTCAACAAAACAAGTAGAAGAAGGCTTGAACAATAAAAACATGAGTTAATATTGCACGATCATCGGTCATTTATGTCAAATTCCACATTTTTTTTAAGATTCACTAGTCATTACTCATTTCATTCCATATAAATTTTCATTAAACAAATTTCATTTTAAGATATATTTTATTTTTATTTTCATTTTATTTTAATTTTATTTTTTGCATGGCCTTTAACTGTATCAGTGTCAGATTTGTTTAAATAATGATAATAATCGTTGATCTTATATTATGACAGTATTTATTTTATTTTAATGTTTATTTAAATAAAATTTCAAATGAAAAATTTTGTCTCGACTTGTATCGAGTAACAAAAAATGATTTATTATGAGTGTATTTTTGTTTTACCTCTTGTTCATAGCGTAACACTTCCATGACTTGAAGAAACATTTTCTCGGCATCATTACTCGGATCACATTTATAATCGATATCATCGACTAAGGTAACGTCACAATCTGTGTATGATAATTCACTATCTGAATCGGATATGTTTGATGAGAGATTACTTTGATCTCCATTTTGTCCACTATTGTTACTACTGCTAACCATCGAAGAAGTAGAACAAAGTGTACTATTTGATTTTTCCATTGGAGTTATTAATTGCATCATCTTGTCTCGCATTTGAAATATTATTTTGTTACTTTTTCACTCTTTTTTTCTCGTTTAACTCGGTTATTTATTACTTTTATTCATATATTTGATATGTATTATGATGAATTTCTGTTATTTTCAAAGTTATTTGTTTACTTTTTTATTGTAATAATAGAGATTTTTTTTATAATTTATTGCTTTGTGTGTTTTGGATTAGAAATTTCTCACTTTATATAACGAATCAATGTAATCGGACATGTTATTTATTATGATAAATTATGACGAGAATTTTGTATTACAAGAATATTGACAACAGAAAATCTATTGATGGTGAAGTGCATGATGAGTAATTTCAAGCCTTCAAGGCAAATTTCCATTAAAGACAAATTTCTTATCAGTTAAAGTTGAATTAAAACGTTTTAACACAAAGTTCTGTGTAATTTAAATGAAAACAATTCAAAAATAAAAATAAATTTTAACATATTTCAATTCTCTCACATTCCCTCACACATTTTATTACACAAATCCATTAACCCTTATCTTTTATCCAATTTTACCTCCTACATTTCATCATACAAAAAACCATGATAATGTCAATCAATTTATGTAAACCTTTAAAACGATTCTTTTCCCCTTCATTCTTTGTCTTGAGTATTTACCGCAACAAGAACAAGTTGAACATACATTGACAAGATGTTTATTCTCTCGATTTTTGTAATACATTTTTTTTCTGTTGTTTTTGTTTAAGACGACAACTTAATCTAAATAACAATACATTACAAACATATTTATTATTATTATTATGATATTCTAATATGTAATATCAGTGATTAAGAGAGTGTTTTACATGAAAAATACGCTTTTAGAGACGAACTGTGTGACTGTCTGAATTGAAGTGCATGGTGCTGTACTCTGAAGTTGCCCAAATAAAGTCTTAATTAAAACTTTCTGAGGAAACTTAAATAAAATTACTTTGTGTCGAATTGTGTTTCCAAATTTACAGTATCTTAATAAGCGTAAGGATCGTAATGAGAGTAAGATCACTGGTGTGACTCAATGAGTCAAGAAAAGCAATTCATAATCTTTGTTTGGCAGAAAAATTTAAATTCATAGAAAAATTTTGTAGACGAAACTCATAAATAGTATAGTTCTAATACAAGTTCATACATATGCGTTTTGCGTATGTAGCGACCGTAGCGCTTCCGAAGAAACATTCATTGAAAAAGCTTTTTCGGCTTTCATATAACTTAATTTAGATAAACTTTTTCAGTCATTTAAATTTAAAATGTGTAAAAAAATCTATGTGATTTAAAAAAGTACCATTAAAGTTGATTCCATACGATTACGTAAGTGTACTTACGCATTTAACTAATAATCGATTTCAATATTTTTACTTGTATTAAACGCCCTTAAAAATTAAATTGAAACTCATTTAAGTTATCATTTTACATTTAAAATTCAATCATCTTATTAAATTCAAGCATCAAGTAAATTTTAAATTTCAATTTCATTTTCAACAAATGTGAAAAGGTGAATAATCATTAAGATTATCATTAATTACAGCAGAACCAAAAATTTGAGTTGAACACATATTTTTTCTGTTATATTTTGTATTAAATTTTGATTAAAATCCATTATTATTCAAATTTTTATCATGGCTCAGTCTGTCTCGTCTGGCATATTATAAAACAAAATCAGCATATCAATTTTCTATTATTTTGATATTTAGAAATATTTATATTAGTTTAAAATGTAAAATTAAAATGGAAAATAGCTAATTATTTATTTTCTTTTTTTAAAAGTAAAACAATGTTAAATGGAGTAAGCAGCAGATGTTCATTACTGTTTAAAATAATGAGAAATTGAAGTCAATGAACAGCAGTTAATTAAAAAATATTGTATTTTATGAGTGATTTGGAGATTTACGTTTCAATCCAAATTTCAATATCGAGGATTCGTGTTTTGAAGGATTATTCGTTTAATTTTTATTTAATTCAATTGAATTTTTTATGACATTGGAATTAGATCAAGGATCCTAGGAATTTTACTTAAAAATTAATTTCATTCATTTTTCATCTGGATTTAATAAAAAATTTCAACAATTCAATTTAGCATGGAAATTTTCCCACGAGATTGATTGATTAGTATTTCCAAATTTTTAAATGCAGTTTTATTTCAGAAGAGCTCAGTGACATAAAAACAGATAAAATTAAAATAAAATATAAATCAGTTCATCTTTTATAGTCTTCTACATTATTTTTTATTTAATTTTAAATGCAATACATTTTATTTTATTTCATAGAAAATCATATACAGACATTTTTATTAAAAAAAAAGTAAATAAATAAATAGGCAGTTTATAAAAATGCATGGGCGTATTTTTCAATACAAATTTAAAAAAAAATATCGTCATTGATTCATTAAGGCCAATACAAATTTAAATGCAGTAAGGTATTTCATTGCATGGATCATCAAAGTCCCTTTCAGATCAGACCAGATTCGTAGGGCGGCTATTAAGCCAGCACTCAGACCATCAGTCGGGCCCATTGTGCATACCTGTTATCATAATTCGAGGGACTTAGCTTTTATCCTGTCATCCCAAGCAGTCGCCACCCTTATCTAGCCTTTAACTCAAATTGAGTAGCCCGAAAAAGGGACATTTGAGATTGAAAAGTTGAATGACCGGAGTGAGAATGGAACTGCCGACCTTACGGTTGATAGTCCAACACGCTGACCCCTGCACCGTACAATCCCCAAAGTCCGCTTAAAAATTTTACATTAAAACCCAGTTAGCACAAAAATTTTTAAAGCATACTTTTAGATAACCAAATAGCATATGACTTGAATCTCCTTCTAATTTTGATCAACCTAACTTTTTTCTATATGGACGTTAATATTAACTAGACAAATAAATAAATTTATTTAAAGATGAATCAATTTGTATACAATTTTTTTTTTGTATTCTATTAACTGATTCCCGGTTTTTGATCACATCTGAACTCATTATGGAGCTTCTGATTGTATTTATTGTTATTTTTTTTATATGAAACACACCATATGTTATACAATCGATAAAATATTACAATTGATTGGGTTCATTGACATGACATGACTGATCTATATAAATTTTATTTTATTATTTTTTGCACTTAAATCTAAGTTTTTTTTCGCACTAAAAGATTTTCTTTAAATGTCATGTCAGACCCTTTTTCTATGAATTTTTATCATTCATTTTATTCTTTTATTTTTCATATCAACTCTTAAATTTCAATTTTCTTATGCTAATTTCAACTAATCTTATTTTTTGTGTTGTTTCCCTTAAAGGTATCTCATGTCAAAATAAAAGTAGAAAAAAATTCGTCTCATATAAATATAAGTGAAATATTTAGGTAGGATTGGTTAGTTTAGGTATGTATTTAAATATTTTTTTTCTATGTTGTTTTTTTTTGTTATGTTTAATTTACATAGTCATTTTTCAGTGAGTGCCTCATTTGTCATTCTAAATTACATAAATTTTAAAGGTGAATGAATGTTTTGTTTTGATATGGTATCATGTTATTTTATGTTTTTTTTTGTAACATTTTAAATGAAAAAAAGTATCATTTTGTCTAAATTTACAGGGAAAAAAATAAAACATTAATCAGATTTCTCTTGTTATTTTTCTTCCAAAATTGGCTGATTTTGTCGTTTTTTAACTGTTGTAATTGATTTCAATACGTAAATAAATATAACGTTGAATAATTTCATGTTTGATTTTTTATTTTATTATTTATTTAGGTGTAATTGGCTTTGCATATTAATGAAGAAGATAGAAAAAAACGGAATAAAAGGAATTTTTTACTTTCCGTTTTGGATCGTGATGATGATTATGTTGTTTTGTGTTGTTTTTTCATGTCTGGGTCTATGCTTTATCATCATTTTTTTATTATTTATTTTGAATACCATTTAAGGCGATTAATTGTTCTTTTTTTTCTCTCTCATTGTATTTCAACAATCAACGAAGGATAGAAATAGAAAAAAAAGAGAATCTAAATTTGGTGATGATTCATGACTTAATTTAAAGAATTGGATTAGCATCGCTCCATTAGTACATCTCATGGATTTTATCCTACTTTAACTGTCAAATCCTATTTCAGTCCAAACATTTGACATACAACCCGAAAACACTTTATAGATCAATTTAATACGCAAAAAAAGAAAAATAAAGAAGTTAGATGTGATATGTTACACTTTTTCGCACAAAATACACAAATAATAAATTAATGTCTGTGTGTAAGCGTTAAAAAAAATCTTATGTCAAGGAATATTCGCTTCAAGGCAAACTTTGTGCTTGTAATGGACTCAGTAGTGTGGATTGTGTTGAAAAGAAATGTTTATCTTATATTTTATGCGATACATTGAGACATTTCTGTCTTAATTTTTTTTTTGTTGTATACAGAAAAAGTGTCTCATATTTAGATCAAAATTTTATTAACCATGTTTCAAACATCTGTTAAATTTCTTTCGATTTTTTCCTTCGTTTTACATTCAATGTGACTCCTTCTATCACAGATATAATAAAAAAACACAAACATTTCTGGCATTGAATTTATACAAATTTCTTTCATTTGGTCCAAAACAAGCGACAAGTGTGTAAAATACAACAAAAAAATCTCTGATTCATTGCTATAATTCTCGATATCTGTATTTTATTTCTTGTTTCTTTTTCTTTTCCATATAAATAAATGTTTGCTTATGATGATAAACGAATTTTTATTCATGTTCATCAAGTATATTATTTGATTTTTTTTCTTCTTCTCTGAACAAACATAGTTTGTGATCTTATGAAAATTATCCTAATCTGAAGATATATGTACGTGTGTAATATAGTAAAATATCATGTTTGATGATGTTAAAGAAGAATTATGAATATAATAAAAAGGGATAATAAATGATAAGGGTTCAAAGATGAGTGAAGTATATTGATCTTGCTTATAACGTTGATAGATTTTTCTTGGATCATAGAACAACAATTTAACATATAAATTTTAACGCAGTTTTATGATAAGGTAAGAATAGAAATTATTTTTATTTTTAGACACTTAAAAATTACATGTCTAGAATGTGCAGGAAAATATATGCCCAGGTAGCATATGAATTTTTAAAGTTCATTTCAGATATTTTATGGAATGATGTATTAACATTGAAATCCGAATTTTAAAGCCTATTCCAATATATTCTTTCATATGAGGCTAAATTTAATTAATCTTGATCTAAGATTATCTTAAAGTTAGTGCTCACTGGGATACTTGACTGAACATGATAAATGTAACTCACATTTCAAATATTTAATTGCTACTCCCATTCTGATGTTTTTATTTTTTTTTTGATCTCATAATTTTAAATTTCATATTCAATTCAACTTCAATTGAGTGAACAATCGGATTAAGGATTTTATTAAAACACTTCATGAGATTATTTTAAATTGATAAGTAATTGCCACTTGATTGCCACACCTTTACATTTCAAATGCCTTTAAAACATATTTTTGGGTTGATCCAATTTTGAACATAATATATTACAAGTTATTGAAAGAATTGTGTGCTTCTGTAAAGGTTGAGGTTAATATCAGTTTCATTAAAATAAGATGGTATCAAATGACTAAAAGCCAGACACAAGTCTAGTGATCAGAAATCTTCCCACTCATTTCCTGATTGCTTTAAAATTTTATTCTTAATTTATAGTGTGTGGATTACATTTAAACAGGATTTTAAGAAATTTTTTATTTTTTTTGGCGTGAATCTGGACGTTAAATTTATTAAAATAATGTATTCCAAAATTCATTTTTTTTTTGCAAGAAAAGATAACGTTTAAAATATGCCACAAGCAAAATATATTCAAATTTATTCATGATTATGACACTTTTATTTGCAAATATACTGCCCTGTCTCAAGTACATAATAAATACCATTCAGATAAATGTCACCTGAGTAATCTTCATATTTATTTAAATAAAACATGAAACATTCAATGTATGAATAAGTTTACTTTCTTACACAAGGTTTATTACAATCACACAAAAAAAAAACACAACCATAAGTAAAGTTATACAATTTTATTACCATATTACGATCATTGCCACATTTGTTCTTATACATTCTGATTTTTACTTGGAAAAATATATGTCTATGTAAACGCTTGATAAATGCAAATTTTCATTGATACATATTATTGGCTCTTTTGTTTGAATAATGTATTTCTGATATGATACAAGTTTCATGAGCATGAATCATATCTCAAGTTATTTTGAAATGAAACCAGAATAATGTTTTGCTTTTAAGTGTGTATATTCAATCACATTTATATTGTTACAATTTAATTTACTATAAAATTCATGAGAAATATCTACTTGGAATTGTTGTATCGTAAAAACAAGACACGAGACAACAAAACAACAAGATGATGTCTTTATATCCCCATTTGAACAAATTTTCTTCTTATCCATATCATTCTAGGTATTTTTTATGTAAGTGAGATTCAATCTATATAGAAAGAGTCGTTTATTAAGTTGTGTTACTGTAAGCGAGTGACTTGATTCTTTTTTTTTGTGACTAAATGAAACTATTGGATTTACTTTAAATTGCTAGGTTCCACAAACTGGGATTAAATGTATCAGATGATGAAACAATCGACTTGTCACTCAATCGAGTTTTGAAAGTTTTGTTTGTATAAAAATGCGTATAGAGATTCAGTAGTGTTTGTTTTTTGATGTTCTTTTCTTATAACGTTATTATATTCTGGTACAGACATAGGACTGACGTCTCATCAGCTTTATATTTTGGATGATCAGTTTGATTGATGTTTTGTTGCTGAAGGGTAGCATTAATAGTTCTGGAGCAGGGACCTTGGTCGATTACATTTTGGTAACCAAAATCCTTGGTTACCAACAAATTTTTTTGGTTACCAAAATTTTGGTTGCCAATTTTATATTTTTGGTCGGCAGAATTTGGTTACCAAAAATTATATTTTGGTTGCCAAATTTATTTTTTGGTTGCCAAAATTTTTGGTTGCCAAAGTTTTGGTTGCCAAAAAAACACTTTTCAAGTACAAAAATGTAAATGATGCATTCTTTATAAAAAAAAAAAATAATTGAATGAAATTTTCTTTTTCGCGTTTTTTGGACTTAATTTGCTTGACCATACATCAAAACTAAACAAAAAAAATATTTTGAGTTATTTTTTTTTCATTATCAACATCATTTTTGCAGAATTAAGTTTTGAACTGTATACAATATAAAACTACAAAAATGACACGGTTTTGTATGAAATAAGTATAATGTTTGTTCTTGAAAGTTGTAGATAATCGTTTGGTCAAAAAAGTTTTTATCTACCATTTTTCATGTTTTCATACAAAAAAATCGATTTTTCGTCAAAATACTTCGAAAACAAATATACCAAAATTTATTTAACAAGTTTTTTTCTTATAAAATCGTATGTTTTCGATGTTTTGTTTTTTAATTCTGCAAAAATGATGTTGATAATGAAAAAAAAAAATAATTCAAAATTTTTTTTTAGTTTTGATGTATGGTCAAGCAAATTAAGCCCAAAAAACGCGAAAAAGAAAATTTCGGTCAATTATTGGATTTTTTTATAAAGAATGCATCATTTACATTTTTGTACTTGAAAAGTGTTTTTTTGGCAACCAAAACTTTGGCAACCAAAAATTTTGGCAACCAAAAAATAAATTTGGCAACCAAAATATAATTTTTGGTTACCAAAATTCTGGCAACCAAAAAAAATAATTGGTAACCCAAATTTTGGTAACCAATTTACATGTTTTGGTAACCAAAAATTTTGGTCGGCAACCAAGGTCCCTGTTCTGGAGTAACGCGAGCGTATTTCAGAAGTCCTAGGCTTTTTGCTTCTTAAGAATGATTGATCATATATTGTGGGCATTTTTATATTGTAGTAACTACTTTTAAAGCAAAAAAAAAAATAATTTTAGACTAATGAGAAATAAAATGAAATGAATTATAAACAGTTAGGCTAGTTTTAGTTATATTTGAATATTTCAATGAGGCTTTAATATCTTGATGTTTTTAGTGAAAAGCCCTGATAATCTAGAAAGATCAACTTTCATTGTCAGTTCATGTTAACCAGCCACATCCGGATCTTTAACCCAGATAAGGCGGCATACTTTCCCATTTTTTTTATAAAAAACTTCAATTTTTAAATATAAAATTCTTTTGTTCTTGCAAATTTTTGTATTAATTTCATAAAAAACATTCTTAAGAATCGTTTCGAATAGTTTTCAATACTGTTCATTTGTCCAAATTATGATTTTAAACGAATTTAGGTTAAAGTTGCCTGTAGCCTAATCTGGGTTAATATCACATCTTACTATTAAACCGAATGAGTTGAGTAAGTATTCCTGATAAAATTAAGAGAGATTAAATTAACAAGTGATTTTCTGAAATTATGTACTATTTCCATCAACACTTCATATTTGCCTGTTAAGCGCCAATTCAATCATTCTAGTTTATTGTTATTATCACTATAAAATGTCATGATTTTGCTTCTTCACAGTGAATTAAAACAATCTGAGATTTTGATTTCTGCAAATATTTAAATTCAAAGCAATTTTAAAAAAGCTCAAAAACTAAATCTGATCTAAATTTTTTTTTCTTAATTTTTTTTTTTAAATCCATTTATAAAGATCAAGAAAATTCTCTTCTCATTGTGCACATAAGTGTTTTATTGTAAAATTCATATAAACCTATTTATTTACAGGTGAATGAACAATTTATTGATGTGTGTGATCTCCATCTCCTGATTTGATAAAGTGTATTCTTGTAAATAAGTGATAATAATGTCTTTTAAAAGACAAATTGACTTGATACATTTTACAGGAAGTTATTTAATAAGTGGTTTAATTTGATCTTGGTATATTCACACTTTAGAAGGAAATTTTCTTTCACATATTAACTTTTCTATGATAATTGGCTTAGAAATACAAATTAGAGAGTCAAGTGTCTTAAATTAGGTGATTCAATGAGTTTTTTTCTTTGTATTTGCTTTGCAGTACAAAAAATTATTTTGATATAACACTCATGAAAAATGCTACAAAAAGTTAAATATTATGAGAAAAAACACTTGACACAAACATACTTCTAACCTTGCTTTCAACAGTAAACAAAAAATATATTAAATAAATATTTTTTTATTTATTTAGAAAGTGCTAGTCAAGCGTTTTTTACCTGTACACTGAAACGATTCTGAAATATTGAGACAGAATGTCTATGTTACAATAAAAATTCTTGGAATTGAATACACTGTACTTTGATCTATCAGAACTTTCATATCAAATTACGACATTGACTTAGTTGACTTTGAATTTTATTTCATTTGAATTGATTTAATTCACAAGAAATGCTTATAAAAATATTAATATCACTTATTTTAGTGAAATGTGTCCACAACTACTCTCGGATTCATTCTGAGCCAATTTTCCTTCCAGATTTGGATCTCTGTGCAATTTCATGTAACAAAAACGTGTCTCACACACTTTGCAATACCACATCACTCAAATCCCCTTCACCAAAATGCAAGATGTTTTATCACATCAATATGACAGAGGAGAAAATTAGTTTAATTCTGAATGGTCACAATGCATTACGTGATCGCTTGGCCTTTGTTGAACCAATTGCCAACATGGTAAAACTCGAATGGGACGAACAATTAGCTGAAATGGCATTTCAATGGATTTTGCAATGTAAAATTGATCAGAAAGATCCATGTACGAAATTTAAAGAGAAACGACGAGATAAAAAATACACATTAATTCATCAAAATATGGCTTTCATACAGAGCAAGTTCCTGCCACAATATTATGAGTTGCAAATCTTTCGTCATTGGTATATCGAAAAATTAAATTTGACAGACAAGGTAATTGACGTAACGACATCTAAAGTATTCTTTCGCACGGAAACGAATTACTTGATGTTAGCATGGGCAAAATTACAACGTGTTGGATGTGCTTTGGGACGATATTCCGATGGATTTGCAATGGTTTGTAATTACTTTCCATTTAATGGATACCAATTTTCGACATATCATTCAGGTGAGCCATGTAGTGATTGTCCACGCAATTTCCCACTTAGAAGTTTGACATTTCAAAATCTGTGTACAGCCTCAGGGACTTTCAATCAAGCGAATATTTTGATATTTGTCACGTTACAATTCTTCTTGATCTTGATCGTACTTGAAAGTTAATATAAACGTGTCATGAGTTCTTTTTTTTTGCTCAAAGTTAAGCGAATCGAATAAATTATTTCAATATAAATTGTGTCATATTTTTATTATCAAATTAATAACATTACTTGATCTCGTTTTTTTTATATTTTTTCATATTCATTGAAAGAGATTAAACATAAATAAAGCAATTAAAATGACATGCAGACATAAGAATTTGCTCAAGCTAAAAGAGTAAGGAAATAAATAAAATTATTTTAAAGTATTGACTTTGCCTGTTAAAATTCAAATCACAGACAGAATATTCTTTATTAAAATGGACATTCACGATAGATTTTTTTTTTTAAATAAATTATAAGCTTTTGTTATCTTTCTCATTTAAATTGATGATTTTTTTCTTTTTGCATAGCAATATGAAAGATTTTTTCTACACCTCTTTGTTATGATTTCATAGTTTTTATTTTTTTTTAATTTTGCTATTGATTGAAATTTTTTTTTCATATCATGTTTATATGAAATGAACGATTTTTTAAAAAAATATTTTAGAAAAGTGAGAAATTTCTAACCAACTTCATAAAAATTATTTTAAAATGAAGAAGTTTTTAGGTTTATTTTGATATTTTTATTTCATAAGATTAATTACTTATTTAAATAACAGTTTCGGAGTCAGTTATTCAGACTCATTTGTTAATCACACTTCATTTATTACCAGTTATGGCATTACATGAATCACTTCTTTTTATTTGATATGTTTAAGCATAAAATGTACTTGAATCTTTCATCTAATCTTGAATTATTTGACTTTTTTATGTTAATTTCGTATCATCATCATTGCTTATTTTTTTTTCATTTAATTTCATGTTTATTTTTACTCTTTTTTTTATTACAATTAAGATTATTTTTTTTTCAAGTCAAATAAAACAAAAAATTGATAATCACGATTTTTTTTTTAATTTTTTTCAATGAAATTCAAACATAAAACCATATAAAACGGAAGCTCTTAATAAACAAAGCGGATTTTTGTGTTAAGTTTGCACTTCTTCTTATATTTTTAATTTATTTCTTTATAATCCACTCAAACTTAATATCAAAACGTAATCAAACAAGATCTGATTATGCCGGTATTACACGCTGCGATTCTTTTTTCAAATTAAAAGGAAAAGTGAAGTTCCATTAAATAAAATAACACGTCCGATAAGTTTAGCGGTTAAAAGTAAACTAATAAAAAAATATCATATGGCCTCTCTCTTTCATTCATAGTCACACACATAATGAATATTTTTTGTTTTGTTTTGCTTTTGAATTTGAATTGGATTCAAATATGAATGTGACTATATTAAAATAATTTTCTATAATAAGAGACCACACCAAGAATTTATTCATCGTCATGAGTTGTATGTGTCTGTTTCTATGTATTGCTCTATTCATTTCATTCTTATTTTTTTTTATGTGTATGGAATTCCATTTGTACTATATTTGGATGCATTTTCGAAATGAAGATCAAAGTAAGAATATTCGAAATGAAATGAATACTTTTTCGAATTGAAATGAGGAGAAGAGAAATGATCACTTTTTTCTCTTTGCTGGAGATTGCACTTAATTTTAAATGCTCCACAGACATAAATAAACAGATAATGTTTTTACGTTGTGCATTTAAATTGAAGAATGTGCATTGCAAATGATGTGATGTCATACAAATTTGTATAGATCACACAAAATAATAATATTTATGCATCACATTAATGATCAATGCAAGTCTGTGTTATTTTTTGCTTCGATTTTTCCTTTTTTTTTCATTTTAATTCTTATTGAAAGCAAACTGAATAAATAAATCATGTGATTGACGGGCTTAGAATGGATTTTAATTTTGAATGAATTGAATTGAAAATTTTAAGATCATACAAAATTTAATCGGAATTGTGATTAGTTTTTTTTGTTATGATGATGATGTGTCGTGGTATTGACCTTAGATAAAATTTGTTAAAAAAAAAAACGAAAAAAATATTTTTTAAATGAATAAGAATGAAAACAATGAAAATAATACAAAATTCCGTGACAAAATTAAACATACAAATAAGTTGAAGTTTTATCATTAAACAAACATTTAAAGTTACTTTTACTGCAAAAATTATTTTGAAAAAAAAAATCGTGTTACAGTTCTAGTAATTCATACAGTAAATATATCTGATATACAAAATAAATCAGTGATATTCAATTTCGGGTTCTCATATGACTTTTTTGCATTATTTTTAAGTGGCATCGTAAATTTATTTTTCCGTCTGGCCATCCATTTGAATTTAAATTATATAGGATCGTTTTTCAGAACAAAAAATCACAATTTTATTAGTTTTATGCAAATGTGAATATTTCAGGCTTCAACTTTGCTGAAGTGACCTAGTCAATATTTCAAAAATTTAAAGGCCAAAAATTATGCTGTGAATGGACCTCGTTAAAATCTGGCTTTAATGTCCATCATCACTGCGAAAATTGATAAGAGATGGACTTGAAAAGAAAATCAGAGACTCAAGGTCATATATGTCAAAATGACGTAATTAAATTAGAACGAAAAACAACCACGAATTGAACAGCCTTGAAATTAAAAAAAAGAGCAAAAACGCCATACAAGTGACATATTACTTTACTTGCATTTTGTGATGCACACACATTTATGCCTTGTAGTTATTATTTTATTTAAATGTGTAAACAAAATGGCCATATAACTCAAATTGTATATGAATTTAATTTAATTTTACATTAACTTTATCATGATGATGATGATGATGATGATGATGATGAAAATGAAAATCATGATGTGTGTAGTCATGTGTTGCATCGTTATAACACTGGCTTACAAGTGTAATTGATATGAATATGTATATATGAAAAATTGTAATTTGATTTAACACTCGGAGTAATTGGTTTAAAGAGTTCAAGTGGTTTTAAATTAATGTTGAGAGGTGATGCCTTGATTGGTTTCACACTATAATTTAATTAATGGTTTTGGAATTACTTTGGATTGAAAACCACAATTAAAACATATGTTTTTTGAGGTTGGTAAGTGCCTTGTGAGTGGAAATTTTCAATTGAAATAACAAGAGTGATTGATGATTCAGGAATTAACGCATCTTTTTATGCTCAGAATCTCAACTCCTGAGAATTTTAAAAAACTTCTGGAATAAAAAATTTCAAGACAAGGATTCTGTGCAAAATCTATCCAAAAGTATTTCAATTTAAATTAACGTCAATTTTATTTTTCTTGAAATTCGGGTCAACTTACTTCTTTATTGAAACTCCCAAAATTAATAATAATCATAATAATCATCATCATAATAATCGCCACCATAATTATAATAATTGTAATTTTTTTTGAAAGCACACTCTGCCTTACATCGTGCTCTAGTACCAAATCCAACATCTATACTATCAACACTGTATATTCGACAATCATTTAAGTTAAAAACATAAAACCATCTTCGATACAATCCTCTTTGATTGGTATTTGGTTCACATCGATACTGAGCTCTTTTTGCACTATGCATGCAACGTGATTGCACGGAATGCACAAAAATTAAAGCAAAAATTATTGGAAAATATTTAAGAATTTCCATTTTAATTTTTTTCGTATTTATTTTTCACTTGAATTTGGTACTTTCAAATCGTATTATGATTAGAATTCTAAATTTAATTCCTTTTTATACTGAACCAATTGCGTAATCTGTTTGCAAAGCATTGAAAATTGATTTGGCAATTTTAATCGACCAAATATGATCAAATTATGTTAAAAATGGTGTGATTTTAGTCACATTTTTTTTAACATTCAATATGGTGATGCTCAGATTCAAGTGTGGTCTGTTTATAAGCACAGAGTTTTATCGATGTATGAAGAATTCTCAATTTTTAAATGAAAAAAAAGTTTTCCTCTAAAGAATTTCAACATTGAAATAAGGAAAGTGATTGATTAACGCATCTTTTCATGTTGACAAACTCCAATCTCGAGTATTTGGAATACAAAATCCCAAGACAAGGCTTCAGTGGAAAATCAATCCAAAAAATATTAAAGTATTTCAATAAAATTTTAATTAAAGTAAATTTTATTTTTCTTTCAAAATTAATAGTAATCATAATAATCATCATCATAATAATCGGCACCATAATTATAATTATTGTAACTTTTTTGATTGATAATGGAAGTATAACAAACTGCATAACATTGTCTTATAGTAGGAAATCCCACATCTAAACGATCAACATTGAATTTCCGACAATCTCCCAAATAATCAACATAAAACCATCTTTGATACGGTCCTCTTCGATTGGTAGGTGGTTCACATAGATACTGAGCTCTTTTTGCCCTAGGAGTGCAACGTGGTTGCACGGAATGCACAAAAATTAAAGCAAAAATTATTGGAAAATATTTAAAAATTTCCATTTTAATTTTTTTATTATTTATTTTTCACTTGAATTTGGTACTTTCAAATCGTATTATGATTAGAATTCTAAATTTAATTCCTTTTTATACTGAACCAATTGCGTAATCTGTTTGCAAAGCTTTGAAAATTGATTTGGCAATTTTAATCGACCAAATATGATCAAATTATTGTAAAAATGGTGTGATTTTAGTCACATTTTTTAAACATTTAATATATGGTGATGCTCAGATTTTATTGTGGTCTGTGCATGTAAACACAGAGTTTTATCGATGTATGAAGAATTCTCAAATTGTATATAAAAAAAATTCCTCTAAAATTACACCTTTTAATGATACAAGTTTTCAAACAATCTACGTAATTATCAAAACCAACAGAGTTGCAAGACAACCCAAAGAGTCTACATTTAGAACCATCATAAAACCATTTATCATTATCACCTATTGGAAAGAACCATGCATTGTGCGGAGAATCACACACAAACCCTATCGGAATTTTGCAATCTTTGTCACAGTCTGGGGATGACACAAAAGTTGCAAAAGTTAGAGACAAAATGAATAAAAAGTTGAGAATATTCATTTTTCTCACTGATTTCAGGTATTTTTTAATTTGAACTGTAGTTAAGTTTAAAAAATAAAAATATTTCCTTTTTATAGCAAATCAATTGCAAACCACGTTTTATATGCATTGAAAATCGATATGAAGTCATTAAAGCGATTTTCAAACCCTTTAATAACCAAAGATGATTAAATTACAATCAACTCTTTGCGATGTTGATCCAATTTTCGTGTCATTTTAATTTTACAATATTGAAATTCGTCTAATGTTTCATTTGAAAATAAAAATGTAAGAAAAAGTTCATTCACTTCAAATATGGGACCATAAACACTAAATTAAAATTCTCTTCTAAATATTTACTTAACAGTACTTATTTAAACTCAATTGTTCTTGTATTTGAGTTTTCATTAAAAATACTCTTTTTAACGCATTTCTTGTTGATTTGAGAAGAAAATGTGAATATGGTGACAGCATCGTCCGTCCGTCTGCGTGAACAAAGTGTTGAAATTTTATAAAATAGCTGCCTGTTCCAAAATTGTAGAAAATCATAAAATTTTCCAAAATCACAATCGCGCAATTTTTTTTAAAATCACAAAATTTTCTGTGGTGACTTCAATTCATACAAATGCGCTTGTGTATATCTTTCACTCTCACGTTTTACATTTTTTTCATAAATGTAAACAAAAATCAGAGTGTTTTTGAGTATATAAAAGTCAACAATAAATCAAAATTTATGTTAAATTATCTTCTTTTAACCATAAATGATAAATTACATGAAATTTTTCTATAATCTCACTAACAAGCAAACATTTCTTGGCTTTGAACAAGAAAAAAATGTCTCAATGCGCCAATAATTTATAAGTGTCTACAATAAATTATTATTATTATTATTTTATATTAAATTTAATTTAATTTCGATTTAATTTTGTATTAAATTATGATAAAAATAAACAAAAAATATTATTTTTGAAAAAAAATCAAAAGTGTCATGTGATGCATGCAAATTACTGGCTGTAACTTGGTTGCATTGCATGTTTCTTTTGCATTTAATTTTAAAATGAATATATAAAAGTTGTAAGTTTTTTTTTTTTAAAATCTGAAAACACATTCACGTTTAATTATAGTTAATAAAACGTGAGGCGTTTCATTTACAAACACTTTGCATCATAAATATATCACAGAAAATTTGCAATGTAACGTGTAAGATTATAATAATAATTAAAATGAAGATATTTTGTATTTTATTTGTAGTTTTTTTTTTGAATGAAATGAAATATGTAATAAAGTTACTCATATAGAATAATAATCATATGCCCGGTGATTGTCAAAGCTGCAAAAATGTGTATTTTTATTGTTGTTTTGATGCAACTTTACAATGAATTTCATGAATTAAATGCGATTTTATGAGCGATGTGGCAGGGTGAGTATATTTTTTATATGAATAATGACTAAGAATCATTTTTAACGGTTTTTTGTTCAAATATTTGAATTTTTGACCGTCAAATTGAAATGTAAGTTATTAAACTTAAGTAAAAATAAGAGTTATTGAGAGAGGGAGAGAGAGAAAGACAGAGAAAGAAAAAGGGAGAGAGAGGAAGAGAGAGAACGAGAGTAAGAGAGAGATTCTTCCCTCTTCGATTTTTTTTAAAAATTCTAATTTTTTCATAATGCGCTTATGTAATTTTTTCACGTTTCCCTTTACTCTAATTGCAATAATTTTTTTCATAAATAAAGGAAAGTGAAACAAAAGATTAAGGAATCAAGTCACATATCAAGCAATTTCTATCAAACTCGTTAAATTACGTTTACATTTCAAACATTTTAATCATGTACTTTAATATAAAAATCAACAAGTTTTCACTTTCATGTGAATTTGCCTACCAATTCAAAATACTAATTTTAATATTTAAAGTCCGTTAAAATTAAAAAACAAAAAAAAAAACATGTAAGTCCAATTAAAATGTGATTAATTCTGAACTTTTGTCACCTTATTGTCGCCTATGGATGTGAACTTACACCAAGAAATCAAATATGAAAAAAAAAATAAATGAAACATTTATAAATTAAATTATATTAATTTGTTACGCACTCCATGATACAAAATTAGATATAAAAAATTGAAAAAAATAGTAAAGAAAAAAACCAAAGAGTTTGAATATCACATGCAACATCACACACCTTTACATACAAATGCCAGATTATAATTTATTGAATTTTTTATTAAATGAAATTCTATACATTTTTCTAATCTTTAAACGTTTTGTAAAGTCAGACAATCATGATTAAATGCAATAATATGAGAAAAAATAAATATAACACAGTAAGTCTCCAGCTGAAATGCAACAAATCAATTTATTTATGATTGTAAGTTAAGTTAAGTTATTATATGGCGCCAAAATCGCTTTAAATGTGTTTTATTTTTTGTCTTTTTTATTTGAATTGCAATTCAGTGAAAGTATTTCACGCTGCACCCACGATTAATGTGCTTTACTGGAATTTAACGTTGAAATAGGGGAATATTCTGGGATTATTGTGTCAAATATTTTACATGTGTTCCATTAAGATTTTTCTGAAATGTTGGAAGTGAGATGTAGAAAAACATGTCATAATATTAAATTCCAATTGCATTTCATTTTCTTCCTCTTTCACAATGCTGTATGAAAAAAATGATTTTTTTTTCATAGCACCAAATATTTTAAATATTCAGTCACATCTCCAAGCACACATGATCCAACAACATCTAGTAGAATAAACATTAAATATTTATCTTTTATTATTGTTGTTACATCTAAACTCGACATGAAATCACAAACATTTCTTCATTCATAGTATTTTATTACTATCCAATTTACGATTTGATATGATTTTTCCTGTATAACATTAAAATGAAAAGAAATCTTGTAATTCAAGACAAATGACAAAAGAATAACAATCAAACAAATAAATGTGTGTTAAATAAATACATAAAATAATGTTTTTGATACTAGAATGTCAATATTTGGATCATTTTTATTGAAGAATGACATTTATAAGGGAAATAACTACAAATTATGTAATGTTACGTTGTAATAATTGTTCGATAAGACACATTTTTCTTGTAACATACCCAAGATATCACAACACATCAAAATAAAACAGAAAAATGAGGAGAAAATAGAATCTAATGTCAAATTAATGTTCAAATTATTATTTTTACATGTCTTGTGTGATATTAAATGCGGTTAGTTTTTGTATTTTTATTGCGTTATTTATGGATTCAAGTTATTTGTATTATTATTTGAAAAAGAAGATGAAGAAAATTGTTTTAAAGATGAAATTTAATTCCAAATATGGAAAAGTAGAAGAGAAATTACAGGGCACTCCCACACACTTTTTGTTTGTCTTATATTTGATGATATTCATTCTTAAAATATTTGTCTGTTAACGTTATGCAAAAAAGTAGGTTGAATTGTGTTCACCTGATGCTTTCTTAAGCATGTAATAAGATGAAGTTTATAAAATTTATGATTGTACAGTAAAAGTTGTGACGAGAGTCTTTGATATTGAAATTTTTATTAAGATTAATTTTTTCATTAATTTGAATTTCTTTGAACTGAGTGAGTTAAATTTGTGGGAAATTTGAATTGAATATTATTTAAGCAGAAAATTGAGTTTAACCTGAAACTTTTCCCTGAACGACTGATGTACAAGGTGTATATGTTTTTACAATGCTATTAGGTCAGGGAGAAGATTCACAACTTCACAATCTTAAATGTTCCTTTTTTCGGCCACTCAATTTGAGTTAAAGACTAGATAAAGGTGGCGACTGCTTGGGATTACAGGATAAAAGCTAAGTCTCTCGGATGATGATAACGGGAATGCAAAATGAACCCGACTGATTACCTGAGTGCTGGCTTAATAGCGGCACTACAAATTTCATCTGATGTGAAGCCTACATGAAGCTTACATATATCTTGGGCATTCCTCGATTTTTATAGAGGAGACCAAAATTGAACTCCTTGAGACCGCGATGGTGCCTTTGTAGAACCTTACCTAACCTGACCCCATCCATCACTGACCCTAGTCTTAGTCAGCAAGCAAATTGGCCTCACGTCGAGAAATTCCTTTTCCGCATTTAAAATCCATTTTTTATTTAAATAAAGTTTACAGAACACAATTCAGCACTATTAATAATATAATCATAATAATAACGATAAAGTTCCTATTTAAGCCCTCATTTTATCATTTGATTACTTTATTCAATATTAATAGCATTACACAGACACTATACCATAAAAAATTATCATCATCACAATAATAATAATAATAATAAGACTTGTTATTAATATTTATACAAATACCCGACAATACATAATCAAATTATTTATATAACTTTTCCTCTATTTATCATTTCAATGTTGAATAATATTACTCATAATTTTAATGAAACTTATTTAGCGTTCGAGTGTTTTGATAAATCCGACAAGTAATCTCCTTATAAGTTCATCAAAAAATAAACAGCATTGTAAAAAAAAGAAAAATTAGTGTTTATATTCATGAAATTATAACAATGACATGACACAACAAACAGACATTTGAACGACTGCTTGATTAATTATTTACTATTGCAACACATTTCATCTAAATTCATGTTGTTAGATAGCAATTTCTATTTGAAATGAATTTGAAGGAAAGAGAAAACGGAAATGGTTTTTATCTATCACGAAAAAACCAATACAAGAAATTTATTTGAAGAAACTAAAGTGATGTAAAGCATAACCACAGTAAATATAAAATATAGGATAAAATAAATTTAAGATGTGATTTTATATGAAATTTTCATTGTTGTTTAAAGTTCTGCTTGTAAATAAAATGATTTGAAAATTGGTTTATTTATTTATTTAGAAAAGACGCAGACTTGACACAGATTTTCAGAAAATTTTTGCTTCAGTTAACATTTTTAAATAGCAATTAGTCATATTAAAATACCACAGACTAATTTATTCACGCTCGTTATCTATTTAATCATTTTAAGGGGGCATTCAGGTATGAGATAACGATGCAATCTCTCTTTAACTGTAAATTTTACGTTTATTAAAAGTGAAAATGATATTAAATAATGTTAAATTACATAATTCAAGATAAGATAGTATCAAATTAATGACATTTTCCATCAAAATGTGTGTATGTAATCCTTGTAACGACCCCATTTCGATTCATATCAATGTTTACACCTCAAACCTCAACTTTGTGTAATTTATTCTTAAAATCTAACAACAAATTCAAACAAACACCATTTTTGAGTTGAAATTAAAAAGAAAAACACTTGAAACGCTCTCATTCAAAGTGGGCTGATGTACAATGGTTAAGGAAAAACTTTTCCTGTATCGAGAAAAGTGATGTCATGATCCTTTTTGTATCAAAACTTTTTTTTTATTTTATTTTACGTTTAAAATGTGAAGATGATGAAGCATTTGATGAATATAAGAAAACGTGTATTTAAACTCATCATCATCTTGTTTTACATTTCTCTGGGTATTAAATGTGTGTGTGTGTTTCTGTGTGTGTGATAAAGAGCTCTATTAAATTATATTATACAAGTGTTTAACATCAACAAGAACAAGAGGAAGAACAAACACAAGTTTTTAAGTCTTGAAATGTATCAAGTGTGGTAGAATTTTAAAAAAGGTTTTTTTTTCTACATAAAAGTTTTCGTTTACTTTTATCATCCAAAAATTCCCAATTGAATGGGTTTGTGTGTGTGTGTGTGTGTGTGTTACTTGAATACGAAGATTTAACCACAACATTGTCATGATAAGAGCAAAAAAAGTGTTGAATCATTAAATTAATGTGTAAATACGTTTTTTTTTCCTTGCTTCTGTAAAAGGCGTTAAATAAATTCTTCCAATTGATTTAAAACAAGTGTAAAAAATAATTTTCGATGATGTGATCATTTTGTGCCATTAATAAAAAAAAATCAATGTACTCACCGTCATGTACTCGTCTAATCTATGTTGCCAATTATCAGAACGACCAATTAAATGATTCCACTGTTCTGAAAGTTTTGCCACTTCTCGTCGAATGCTGCGTGTTAATTCACGATTTTGTTCGTCAGTTGATAAATATCGTGAATCACTATCGATAGCTGTGTGATAAGAGTGTGTGAATGTGAATTAAAATTGTACAAATTTTTTTCAATGTTATTGACGGGTGTTGAAGTGCATTTGAACATCATTCGGACATTTGATTGATTGATTGTTGCAGAGTTGTTGATGTTTTTTTGAAAAGAAAATTGAAAATGGGAAAAAATAAAGAATGTTATTCAATAAGAGTAAATTTTTATTATAGATTTTGACACTATCAAAGTTGTGTCAATTATAATTTGTTTTATGGATACATGAAATTGTGCTAACCCATTGATTCCTTTCACGCTCTTATCCTAAACTGTTTTTGAGGCATTATCGGCCGACTTTGATTTCGGTTTTAATATTAAAATGCAAGATTTTTCACATTTTTTTAAATTTTAGGAGATTATGAGGATTTTTGACTCAAAATTGTCTTCAATTAAATGAGGGTTAAACATTAAAATCGCCATAATTTCAGAATCGTATTAAATTTCACATTAAACGACATCGATCCATAAAACAAATACTAATAAAAATGAAATTAAAATTACTGTAATATACCTTCTGTATCACTTGTATCGGATAATGGGGGTTCATTAGCTACATATTGTCGTCCATTGATTAAATTACTCTCAATTATAGGTCGTTTATCTTCTAATTGACGTCTAAATGCTTTGTGATCATCCTGAAATGAGATAATAAATGGATATAAATTAATCATATGAAAACTGTTAAAATTTAATTAAAGTCTTACAAAATTACAGTTTCTCTTGTAATTGAACTCTATCACACTTGTTACACTTCTTCTTAATTTAATTAATGATTTTATTTTTTTTATAAAAAATTTTTCAATAAAAAAAAATTAAATAAATTTCTAGTATGATTCTGTAAAATTTCAAAATATTCGCTTCATATCAAATTAGCAGATGATCTCATATCTCGTTCGAAAACACACAAACATAACTATAATACAATAAATAAAATAACACCACAATAATCAACAAGCGTAAAAATGATTTAATTATATTTAGCTATTTATTATTATCTATTTGATTCCACACCATAATAACTTAATTCAATTAAACTCATTTTGATCTCATATTTGTTTGTTTGTATGGTTTTTCAACTTTTAACTTATGTTTTTATTATTTTTATTGTTTAATTTAATTTGAAATGAAAATGAAATATAAATTAAAATGAATGGTTTTTGGGTTAAGATATTTGGGTGTTGTAAAATGAGAAATGAAAAGTGACTGAACATTTATATGAAATTGGTTTGAATTAAAAGGAACTTAAGAAAAAGTGAAAATTAAAATCTTATTTAAAATATAAAGACGATTTTTTCCCAAAGCTGAGATAATTTAGCACTGTTTGGAGAGCTGGATGGGTTTTAAGAGAAGAGATGAGAAGAGCAGAGAAGAGCAGAGAAGAGAAGAGAAGAGAAGAGAAGAGAAGAGAAGAGAAGAGAAGAGAAGAGAAGAGAAGAGAAGAGAAGAGAAGAGAAGAGAAGAGAAGTAATTTTACAATTTTCTGAAATAAAAAAAAATTAAGAGAGAAAGTTCATAATAAAATTAATTTCATGTAAGTAATTTTAAATTTCATCTGATTAAAATAATTGAATAAAAATCAAACGTTAAATTCATAAAAAAAAATTAACGATTCTGTAACATTTTAATGACATTGCCATAAATTGAAATCACAAAATAAAAAAAAATGTATCCTTTCTCGAATCATTAAAATGTAAACACATAATATAATTTTGTTTATTTATTTAAAAAATTATCATCATACTTTGAATACACTGACACACAAACGCATAATTTTGTTTACATTAAAATGAATAAATTTATTTTAATTCTTTTATTTTTATTGGAACTGATTTATGTTAATTCAATAACACCATAAAAAATTCACTTTAACATGAATAATAAATAAAATTAAATTGAGTACAAGAATAAAAATTTTTAAAGGATAACACACAATAATTGAATCAAAAAATGATGATATTATTTTTTACATTATCCATTAAAATTAAAATTGAAATTATGTAAGAAATTTTTTTTTTTGTATCTAAATTTTACATTCTTATCTGTGCTTTTAATTCCTAAAATATACAGTAAAACATGCAAAACCATTTTAAGGTTTGAAAATTTTTTTTAATTTGTTTTTCAACTTCAAAATTGACATTCTCTTTCAAGAATTCATATGATATGATAATAATAATGAAAATGCATAGAAATTTTGTATTTTATTATGCAAATATTACAATATCTACCTAAATCCAGCCTCAGACATTTTAATAACATAACAGGATAAGCAGTGCACAATTTTCTGAATTCATGGAATAATGTACAGGATGTGAACAAGCAAGGAAAATTCTCTTATAAATATATAGAGAAGTTATTTTGTATGATATATTTGTTCATATAGAGTGGCACAGCAGAGGAAATAAAGAAAATGGAGGAACAATTTGAATAATGCAAAAAAAATTTTTTTTTGTTCATAATAATAATTTGTTTAAAATGTACAGAGATAAAGTTTTTAGTGCAATGCAATTGTACGGGAAATGTATGAGATTTAAGAGAGTGTGAGAAAAGGAGAGAGAAAAAGAAATTTCCAAGAAAGGATAAACAAAATCTCACAAAAAATTTGTGTTGAAATGTGAGATAACATTAAAAAAATATCAGTTTTCATGCTGAAAAAAAGATAAGAAAAAGATTTAAATAAATTTTTGAAATACTTTATAATTTTAATGTATTTTTTCATATTCATCTCTACTTTCCTTTCTCTCAATCTCTCTTGTGTTTTGTTTTCAAGTGTTGCATAATTTGAATAATTTTTTATTTCATTTTTAATGCGCTCATTCTACTTCTACACTATTTTCATTAAGTTTTTAAATATAATCACATTCCTTCATAATGTTTTTGTATGCAAATAGCCAAAGGGTTCACATTTTTTGCTCCTTCTTCAGTATATTTCATTTATAAAAGAATTTTAGAATGAGAAAAGTCAAAGCAAAAATAAAAAAGTTTTTTAAAGCACTTGAAATACTTGACCTGGTAAATTTTTGTCGTTTTTTTTCATTTAAACTTATGTTAATGCTTTATTTTTGGGTGTTTATGATTATAACTTTGCTATTTGTTGAAAGTGTGTTGTGTTGTTAAAAAAAATACATAGAAGGAGTTTTTGAATTGAAATTCTTCAAAAGCAAACATATTTTAGAAGAATTTAAAATAATTTTTATGATTATGAGACAAATTTGACAGATTCTTCGACATTAATATTTTAAAGAATTGTGCATTGAAATAAAATGTTCTAGTTCTAAATTTCACCGCGTTTTTATTGTGGCGCTTTTTTTCAAGTATGTAAATTCCCTATATTTGATCAACTTAATTAGACGTGAAATGAGAAAATTTTCAATGTGATTTTTTTTTGATTATTAAAAATTTAATTAAAATAAAAAAATGTTAACATTCCAAAAACTAAATTAAAATAAAGCATAAATTTCAGAAAATTTAACATTTTCCCTTAAATCCTTGCTTCACTTAAAATTATTACATCAATTTCTCTTGACATTATGACTTAGATAAATGTATTTTTTATGTCAACTTTACACATTTAGATTAATGCTTCCCTCTAAAAATGAAAAAAAAAATCATACATGTGCGTAGATGTGACAAACGATTACACACCTGACACAAAAGTCAGACACAATTAATTTTCTCCCATGATACATCGCTTCATATTAGCTTTAGCTCTTTTCATTCGTATTACACTGAGATTTTTGGATGAATTTATATTTTCGTTTCCCATTAAAGTAATTCTCTTTAAAAACCTTTCAGACAAAAACAATCTACATAAATAATAAAAAAGGTTATCTCTGTGTTTTGATGCCTCCTTTAATTCAACGTGCATTTCAAAAGACTCAGAAGAAAGATTTATAATTTGATCGTTGCTATGGGTGACATTTTCATAACAAAAATGAACTTGATTCCATTTATTTTATGTATAATCTGCTCTTATTATTTTTATTATTATTCATTTTTTTCTGTGTTCATATCATTCATATGACACAGATCTCATAATAATAAGAAAATGACAAAAATGATGATAATCTAAAATATAAAACGAGTAAAGTGGAATTTATTCATTTGGTTTTCATCTATAAATTCGCAGTCATTTGTATGTTTTGCTTTTTTTCTTGTTCATCACACATAATATGAAACAATAAAACAAATAAAAAGCACTCATTCACTCATTCATACATGTGTATCAGACAATATGATTTTCATGCCTCATCAAGTACAATACAAATTGCATACATTACGGAACATTTTTACTGATTAAAAAAATGGAAAATGTTACTGTTGTTTTTATTTTGACATCAACTATATATTACTTGTTTCACACATTTTACATACATTTTTTTTCGTGTGTGTGTGTATCTGTGACAATGTTGCATTTTTATTATTATTATTAAAACATTGTTGTCATAATGCATGACATGAAAAAGGGTTCAGTTAATGGGAATGTCGAGTAACAGACGGTTTTTTTTGGTTGAATTGAAATGGAAATCTACTTTTACTTTAAATTTAAAAAAAATTGTCGTTGCTCACATCATTAAGCTGAAAATATGCAAAAAAATCTTGTATTAGCTGAATTTTCTTTGGAATATTTTACAAGTAACTTCAATTTATTGCCAAATCAATTCAAAAAGATTTATTTAACGGTTCGAACAAAAATTGTCAAATAAATGACATAATATGACATTTACAATACAAAAAATGTATCCATTTGAAAGGATTTGATTTCATGTCCAAAGCTTCAAATGAAAATTACAATTTTTAGTAATAAAATACTTGAAGTGATGCATTTCGAGAATGAACGCGTGTGTGTGTGTGTGTATGTTCTAATACATATTTAATGCCTGGACTTATATCACACGATAAAGTGAAATGAAATGAAAAGAAAAAAAAGATATGCTGTCATAAATAAGTCCAATCAAGTAAAGAAGAAGAAGAAAAAAATATGATATTATTAAATGTCTTTATACATTGTAAAACGCCTCAGTTATTACTTGTAAAGCAAATTGTATATTGGACATCGACAAGAAAAAGTACATTGTGTGTGTGTGTGTTAGTTTGAGTAGAAATTGAAGCCATAAAGCTCATATTCCTTTTTTCTTTATATTTTACGATAAATGCTGGAAATATGAGAAAAATAGTTTAGTTATGCTTGTGCTTAATAAAAAGGAAAAGATATGGTCCTTCATATTTTTTTTCTTTTTATTTATCATACACACTTGGAACTTGTAGTTGGTCTACTATTTGATAATAATAATAATAATTGTACATGAAATGAAAATGTTTCATGCTGTTTAATAAATGGTAGACATATGATCCGAGTAAAAATATGAAATAGTAGAGAAAAAATCGATTTCATCTATTTCATTTTTATTATTATTTATTATTGAATGGAGTCTTACGAAAAAGGAGAAAAAAATCTTATCTCTCATAAACAGACATAGAAAATGTTTGATAATATAAATGCATAAACAAAAACAATAAAGTAAAATATGAGGTCAATTTATTATTATTTTACTAAGAGTTAAGTCAATTTAATTGCGTTCTGTATCAATTTATTCTATGATTTATAGAAAGACCGCTATTCGAGCATTTGGAGCCCAAAACCAGGCACGATCCCGGGTCACCTGATTTTCTGCATTTGTATGGGTGTTTAAATGCCTTCTCAAGTCCGATAATCATTCAAATTAATTGAATTGCAATTAACCTTTAAATTCCTCATTAAGCTCGTGCAAATCCATTGACGAAACAATTCAATTGATTGCTTGATTAAAATAAATTTAATTGAAGAGAAGTTCATTGTCATTATCATTCCAATTTACTATCCGCTTATCAGTCAAGTATCAGATTTGAAATGAAATTTTATCATATTATCAAATCAATAATATTGACATTGATTTAATTTCCAGATATAAATACAACTGAATAAAAAGTATTCTTCTCCATTCAAATTCAATTAATTGAGTTGAGTTGTTACAATGAAATTCATAGTTTTTTCAATTTTTGCTGTGATTTCAATCACAAATGCATTAAATTTAGATGAGGAATGGAAAAAGTTTAAATTGGAGTACAATAAAGTGTATCCATTGTCAACGGAAGAAAATTTGAGAAAAGGAATCTTTGAAAGGAATTTAGCTGATGTCATGGAACACAATGCAAGATATTTGTCTGGAATGGAAACTTACGAAAAAGGTGTGAACCAATTCAGTGATTTGACTTATGAGGAGTTTGCAGAATTGTATTTAGGGGAAAAAATTAGGTGAGAATTAATTTAAATATTTTAATTTTGATTTGAATTTAACTCGATTACAGCTTCAATGAGTTAATGACGAACGCCGATGGATGGATTGAAAAGCCATTGAGACGTCAACTTGCACCTGAGAGCTATTCATGGGATACCAAAGATGTTCCAGTTAAAAATCAAGCTCAGTGTGGATCATGTTGGGCATTTGCAAGTGTTGCTAGTGTTGAAATGCGTTATAAGCGATTTCATAACAAATCCTATACACTTGCCGAACAAGAATTGGTAGATTGTGAAACGACAAGTCATGGTTGTAGTGGAGGATGGTCAGATCTGGCCTTGGAATACATGCGTGACAATGGTCTTAGTTTCGAGAAGGATTATCCATATAAAGGCAAAGATGAGAAGTGTCATGCAAGTAATGAAAATAAATCACCTGTGAAAGTTGTGAATGTTTGTAGTACGCCCAAGGATGAAGTTTCGTACAAAGATCACTTTTATCAATATGGACCACTTGTTGTTTATTATTTTGTTGATAATAATTTCAAGCAATACAAGAGCGGAATATTTTCCAGTAAAACTTGCAATGTTGAAAATGCAGGAATTAATCATGCTGTTGTTTTGATGGGATATGGAAGTGAAAAAGACGTCAAATACTGGTTGGTTCGCAATTCATGGGGTAAATCGTTTGGTGAAAGTGGTCATTTCCGGATTTTACGGGATGCTCACATGTGCAATTTGGGATATCACAATGCTTATTATCCAGAAGTTGCCTAAATAAATGTTATATTTCTACATAAAATCTATTAAATGAAAATCAATCATCCACAATGTTATCATAGAATAAAATGAATTTGTAAAATTGAATAACAAAGTATTTAATATTGGAAAATATTCAATTAGTTCATAAAAGGACATTCCATTTCATATACACGCATGATGGTTAAAGCCAATCATCATAAAAACAATTTTATGGGATATGTAAACGATATTGTATCAGATTAAAATATGGTTTAAATTGAATTTTCATTGAAAATACCATCGATGATCATCATGTTGATGATGATAATCAAAATTATGAGTGTTTCAGGTGATTTTCAACTTTTTATGTGTGTGTGTTAAATAAATAACTGATCAAAATTCAAGATCATACTCAGATTTAACAATGAATTGAATTAAGAGATGCAATTTACACTCGTTAGATTATTAAATTATGGCTTCTAAACGAACACGTACAATAATTTGTAATCCTATTTGAATTATACTCCAGTTAATTGTACTCGAATTTAGGATGTGGGTTATTGATGAGTGTGAAGTTTGGCCCAATATTCAAAATTTAAAGATTTTTATGATCAATTGGAACAAATTTGGAAAATACAATCATTCGATTCAAACATTTTTGGTAAATTCGACCATTTGAGAATTTTATCCGTATTTCTTTGAAATCGACAGTTAAAAAATGATGCTAATGCTTATTTTAAAATCATATCTTTCCTTTTTGATACACGAATTTTTCCATATTTCCATATTAAATTTCTATTTCAATTAAATTCCAGAATCCAGAGCGTCTGATAACTTTCAATATGACAACAAAATTAAAATCAGAGAAATTTTAAATATTTTCAGTTCAATCAATGAAAATCAAAGCAAACATTGAAATTTCTATCAATCCAAACAGTTTTCTTGTACCAGGATCGATATAATTCAATTTTATTCCCAATGCGATACATAGTTCAAAATAAGAGTACTGCAATATATAGTAAACATGTTGATTCAATTATCAAAACCAGTGAATTGCATTTAAAATTGAGTATTGAACAGACATTTACACGAAAAGGAATGGAAATGAATTTTAATTGAAGAACAGATTGTGTTTCCCTTACTAAATGATGTTGCATTTTTAAATGGAGATTAATTTTAAAGTTGTCTGAAGTCATTGCCATTCATGTGATAAAAAGCAAAATCGGCTAAACTTTCATTGATTACTTACCAATTGTTTTTGTAGACTTGCTGCATCACCACGCACCGGTCCTAATCCCAATGTTGACAATTCCGTGTCTTTACGTATAACCCATTCGGTTAATTCTCGCAATGATAATAAAAGTGCATTCCAGTGTTCTGAATTTGATTCCAAACGATTTCTGTAAAATTAAAATGAAATGAATATGAGAATTGTACAAATAAAAAGGAAGTGGATTGGAATATAAAAGGATTAATTTAGCACACAAATTGATTTATGAGTTTAAAATCAGGACGGATCTTCTTTGGTTTATTTGTTTCCTTGACCTGACACATTTCCCTCATAATTTTTCATTTAGAATTTATTTTTATTATGCATCACAGGGTATTTTGAAAAGGGATTTTATATAGATTACACCTTTACCTTGCCCAAGGCATTCATCTTTTGAATATCATTTTACTGCAACGGATTTGCATTGGAATAGAAAAACGTTTTGTCATATAAATGGCACATGGAAAAAGCTTATATTTAGTAATGAATGGATTTACTTTGCATTCATTCAAAGTATAATAAAAATGGGATTATGATGATGAGGAACTTAACTCTTTTTTGTATGCATGGCATTAACTGGCCTGATGTTTTCAACGAACTTTTTTTTAAGGAAAATTTAATTTTATCAATAAGAGAGCGGGAGAGACAATAAAATGCATATAAAAACTTCACTTAATCAAGCTTGATACCTCAAATCCTCAAAAAAACTAGCAAAAAGTCAATTTGACTCGGATTAAGAGAGCTTTTTCTGAGAAACTGCCAAAATATTAAAATAAGCTCACAATTTAGTAAAAAACTGGAGGACTCTTTACAGTGACTTTCAATTAAAACCCTCTTAAATGTATTTTTCACAATAATTATGAATTCTTTTGGTTAAAAAAATGTAGGTTATTAAAGGAGTTCATCTATTCATAAATATTTGTTTTAAAGCGCACATTTTCATGAAAGGATGTCACACACACACATGCTCATAATTAAAAATTTTCGTCTTTTTTCTCCTGGAAATTAATATTTCATGACTTTATCTTCCGCTTTTTGCATTACTAGTTAGTTAATCTTTGTGGCACTTTTATTTGTCTGCGATTTTCTATTCAGAGATGAAATCTAGGCCAGGAAATGCATTTTAACGTATCACATACAAAAATTTTCTATTAAATGAATAATAAAAAATGACATCAGTGATGTTGTTGTAAATGTAATTGTAAATGTATCATGACATCATTTTTGGTAGACGAATTAATTGTGCCATGAATAAATAAATTATTTTAATCATATTTTACATGGATGATGTAAAACACGCGCTAAGCGAGACATGGAGTGTATTTTAATTGCAAAAATTTCAAAACTTACCTGATTGCAATACTTTTGGTTTTTAAATGATTCCAACGTTGATTCATTTCATCAAGACGTCGTTGTAGCATAACAGCATCCTCTTGTGATGTTAATGAACTTAATAATTTTCTACCGGTACCATCAAGGCGGTCATACACAACACGATGAGTTTCAATTTCAGACTGTAAATCCTGTAAAATTAAAATGAAAAAAACATGAAATGAGTGATTTAATTGAATTTAAAATTATCATTTGAATTTTTATTTTTGAAACGGATTCAGTAACAGCATAAGTTAGTTTATTTTTTATTTTCAAAAAAAAGGAAGAAAAAAACCAACAAAATTCAATTTCCTCAACAAAAATTTTATGAATGTTATCACGATGTCTATATTCACTTTATTATCGCATCATAGAATCCCATGCCGAGTGGAATAAAAGCCAGAGATAGATTTCGAATGCAAGGAACACACACAAACACACACTTGTTAGCAAAAGTAAACAACGTGCAGTTTATTTATTTTCTGCACAACATTTTCATCTTTTAGCATTTTCTGTTTATAGATGTGACGAAACTTTTTTATTATTATTTTCTTTATTTCATGCATTTTATTTGCCTAAGTTGCTGTTGCTTCATCTCGTTATGTATGCAATTGTGATGCACGCGATACGTTATCTAGCTAATATGATCTCTCAATTTAATATTCACAGTTTGTTATTTTTGAGGTGGATTTTGAGTTTGTGCAGTAACCGAATTCTTCTTAAATGTGATAAAAAAATTCCATTATGATACACATTTTTCTGTCGAAATTTCTTACCATATGCATTTTATCCCATTTTCATGTTTCCCTCATAATGTATCATCATAATATTGCTTGGACATGACTTTGTCCATAAGTTTTGTGATACAAAAAATGAGAGAATTTAAAATTTTATTTCATTTTTCTTTTTTCACTTGAATTCAAGTTTTTATCAGTTCATTTCAATGAGTTTGAATTCAATTCAATATGTTTCAAGCAAATATTTCGGACGTTTCAAGTGTCAATTTTATTGTCTGGTGCCCATTCATTTATACTTCATGATATTTATTATATATTTTTTTGATACATTTTATACTTGAAAATCCAATGGGAGTTGCAATGACTATCCAATTGAGTGGTTTTTATTATTTTTTTTAGTTTTAAATGAAGAAAATGTTGAATTCCAAGTCCAAGTGGCACATATTAAAAATTTCTAGAACTAGAAAAATGTGTGATATGAAATATTGCACTGAAATTTTATGAAAATTAAAATGAACGAGTTAATAGTGGAAGGATATTGGGATTCACAAGTGCTGGTGCTCGATATATTTTTACGTATTTGAACAAATTTATGGTAGGAAAATGATACAATTACAGATAAAAGGACAGTCGTGGATAATTTTAGATAAAATATACATATTTGAAGGGAAATTAATGGCATATGGCGAAATTGAGGACAGGGAGCAATAAATATTATTATTGCGTGTCAGGCTGACCATTTAGATAAAAATTGGATTTTGGTCACTTGGTTTTGAGGAGCCTTAAGCTTAAAATAGGGCTTTAATTGATTACTTGCTGGCAATTTAGTAAAGACCTTATTTAAAAGGGACCAAATTGTTGGATGACTCATGTCATGGTGTGTCTGTTGCTTGTAAAAATATTAAATGTGCCTTAAAACACTCAGTTGTACTTAAAATACATAATTTAGCTCTCAATTCAAGCATGACACAATTTTTTTCACATATGACATAAATTAGTCTAAATTCAGTTCATGTGATCACCATCCTTCCTTCCTTCTTAGTTTTTGCTTAATATGAGTTTGGATCTTTTCTCTTACAAAAAAAAATGAATATTCGTAAAAAATGGACTTTAAATTGAAATTTATTACTTTTCCCGGTCATAACTTAAAATAACTGTAATAAATATTTTAGATCCATTTCGACTCACTTCATATGAGATCTCTTAAAATGAAACCATTTAATTAAAATAACACCCATTCAAATAAACGTCAATCACTTTCAGTTTACACACACACAACCTTTAAAATAAAACCCCAGTAACCACAAAACCTTACAAAAAAATATATTTCCACTTTTCCAATTTAACACTTTAACCAAATATTATTTTCCATGTGATTGGTGTGTTGACTATTATCTTTATTGGCATATTGTGATACCATCATATTCGGTTATTATTTTTAATTGATCTCTGCAATGCATCCATTTCATTTAACATAAAACAATTAAAAGTGTGAATGAATGGAGGGAATACGGAAAAAAAACTTTGTTTGAAATTGGTCATAAAAAAGTGCAAATTTTATTATATTAATGAAATTTAAAGCGAAACTTTTTTTATGACTCTTTGTGTGTGCATGTCTGTGTGTGAAATGTACATAAAATAAAATAAAATAAATATTTTTATTTCAACAAACATTATTTTTATTATGACTAGTAATATTATTATTCTTTTTTTTTTCAACTTTATTTGTTTGATAGTGCGATGCAGCAGCTTTTAATATTAATTTCAATCTGTTTGCATTTGTAAGCCGATACATAATAAATGACACAATCAAAAGGGGTTTGTATGTAAAAAAGCAACAACAACAACGAATTTGTTTGTTTTGATGTAATGGATGACCAAGAATGTCATTAAAAATTTAATATTTAGCAATGTTTTGATGGAATTTTTAATGACTAATTATATGGAATTTTAATTTTGTGACAATAATTTTACAGAACATGATGATGAAAAATTGGTTAAAGTCCTTTTTTTGATGTAGACATTGTGATGTGAATAAAAACTTAGCAAAAAATTTGACATATGATTATTTAAAATGAAGACAAAATTCAAATAAATGCAATTTTTTAAATGAAATATGATTTTGGACTTTTACAAGGGTATATTAAAAAAAACTCTTAAGATGAATCGACAGCAAAAACGGATGGGCAAGTTTTCAAAGGAGTCGAACGTGAAATTACAATAATTTACAACACAAATGTAATAATCAATTATAGAGTAACAAGATCAACCCAAAATGATATCATCGATATAATTAATTAAAATCAATGTGATTTTAATTTTATAGACATCACCCATCTAACAAACAAAATATTAAATTTATTACAATTTCGTACACATTCATTTTATAATGTTGATCAAAATACCACTAAAATCCCGTAATAAAACCAAAATGTTTGTCACAGCTCTGTAAACATCGAAACACACACACACAAATAATCACTAAAGCATAGAAAACTATAGATTTTTAATGTATTGATCTTTGCCATCTATTTGTGGTAAACATAAATGATGACAAGAGATAAAGCATGAACATTAAACTAAAATAAGGTATTTGGATACCTAATAAGAGGATACATGTAAGCATTGGTGCAAACAATGTTGATGAGATTATGGTGAGCCACAAATTAGTTTGCTATCACACATAAATTTGTGAATTTAACAAAATTGATGAATTTTTGTGCTGATATTAAATTTTGATGTGTATCGGTTTTTGAACGAGTTTGAATCCAATGAAATTCAAATCAAATCAAAGCAATCTTATGTCAATTTCATGTAATGTTACTTGATTGTGAGTGTAAAGCAACCGGTGGATGACGGACAGCTTGTAGTTTTGATTTTAACATGCATTGAAATTGATGGATGTTTTAAAGGAAATGCAAGTGTAGGTTATTTTTAATCAAAAGAGACCAAGCGTCTCCATTTTTTATTGAAATTTCATCAAAAGGTGCCATATACCAAGACCACCTGTTTAAGAAAGGCTGCGGTCGGTCATGGTGTCATAAGAAATTTCAATTTCAATAATTTTTAATGTTATAACCAGGCGTCTCCATTTAACTTGAAAAAATCGTTCAAAGATATCCTTTAATTATTTTTGTATCATTTTACTTTTAAGATAATTTTTTTTCCTTACAAATAACCAGCCGTCTCCACATTTCACACATAAATGTCTTTTATCACCTTGCCTTTTTCATTTCAAACAATGTACAAAAACTTTTTCCTTTTGAAATGAAAAGTAAAGCAAAATGAAACAAAAAAGAATTATTTTAAACAATAAAACCTCATTTTAAAGTTCTTGCCACATAAATTAAAAAATAGGTCAACAACAATTTATGAACAATCATTTTAATGTTAATTATTATAATTCACAAATTGCTATCAAGATTAAAACTAAAAATGAAAGAAAAAAAATCTTGCACTACCTTTCTTTTCATAGTCTCTCGTTATTTAAAAATTTATTTAAATAAATGAAAACTTTTCACTCGGGAGATGACAATAATCATGTTGGCTTAGTTTTTGTATTCATTTTACAAGAAAGACTAATATTTGTTTAAAAAATTTTGTGTTAATTTTTTGTCCCATTGAAAAATTTTTATTTAAACTTTTAAACTATAAACTCACAAGGGTTGTAAATATTGTTGGTTTATGTTCCTTTAGGGGTAGGAATTGTGTATTTTCTTTGTTTATTATTAAATCTTTAATTTTAACTTTTTTTTGTATTTTCTTAAGATAAAGATGAAAAAAATAAATATAAAAAATAAAAACATGTGTTTGTGGAATAAATTTTTTGGTTTATGAAAATATGCAGCTATTTTCCACATAATTAATTTTAAAGAATATTTTCTATGTTTGTGTGTGTGTGTGTGTGTGTTTTGTGAACATAAAACTTTTTGAGTTCAAAAGGGATAAGAGAGAAATTTATATTTATGTGGTTTGTATAAGATAAGAAGAAGAACAAGAAAAAGAAGAAGTGGTGCTTATAAAATCTTTTAGTTAAATAAGAAGAAATTTAAAAGTCATGAGAATTTTTTATGCAGAAAAAGGAACACAAAAGCAAATGTTTGCATTTTGAAGAAATTTAATGAAATTAAATGGAAATGATGTTAAACAGCTCTAAGGAAAATTAAGTTTTTTATTGCATTTCCGATGATTTTCGACATTAAATGAACTTTTATCAAAGAAAATTTTCAAATTAAATAATAAAAGACATAAAAATTCTTGAACTTAAAGGGAAAATTATTGACATGCCTCAGGATTTTATTTCCTTGATTAATTAAAATTCTTCGTTTACTTCTTAAAGACAGTCTTCTTGTGATATCTTAAAATATGCATCGTTTCAAGATATCTCTCATTATTTGACAGTTTGACAGTGTTTTTTAAAGCTTTTGCAATTTAAAAAACTTTGACATTAATAAATTTTACTTTAAACCCTTTAACTGACCTTTTTTAAACAATTTTGCATTGAAATTCCTAATTTTTTTGTCCTTTTCACTTTAAAATTCACATTAAATTATTATTAAAAACTTCCTCCTAACACACACTGTATCCGTGTAATGTAAATTTTGTGAACTGAGATTTTCAGAATCACAACTATTTACCTAAAGCATGTAATTCTGTTGACACAGTTTGGTTAAATGGCATTATGTGTGTACCCATAACTTGATGTAGTACCGTAAAGCCTTTAAATTATATAGGTTGGCTTTTATAAATGCATTGCAGCACCATTACAAAAAATAATAACAACAACAACAACGATTTTCTATATGGAAAGTGAAATAAACGCGTGCTATATCTTTTAATCTAACAGATGTAAAGTTCCATTGCATTATATTTAAACAGATGAACACAAAAATAATACGAGTAAGAGGAAAATGAGCTGAATATTCAACAGGAATTTACTTGTTAAATTTGATCAGATATTCATTACAGAGCAAAAGTTTAGATTGACTTTTTTTTCAATGTATGGTTAAGCACAATTTAAAATTTTTGTACCTAACAACTGTAAAATTGAGGATAAAATTAGTGCTTATCGTTATTATTTAAAAGTCATGTTACGTTAACATGAGTACATAATTTTCTATTCATAAGCTCTTATGTTATTTAATGCCTGTGTATTTTTTTTTATGTTAAGTATAAATAAAAGTGAAAAAAATCGATAAATCTTGTTGCAGAGATGACATGATGAAAAAATTTGTAGAACGTGATTGTGAATGATATACACGAGCTGTTAGTTAAAAACGCACTGTAGCTCAAGTGATTTGATCCAGAAACATAGATCTTTCATTGCGAGTTTTCAAATTCATGATTCTTTGCGGTTTGAAAAAGTCAGGTATTTTTTTAACACAGACAGGCAAACGGAAAGCGCTTATATATGGGTTCTCTTAGGCTGACTCGCCTCTTTATCAAGGAACCTGATACAAGTTTATCTAGACAACTGATCAGATTGAACCGTACTGAGCTCAGAGTTGTAGTTCACTGGTTATTGTACTCTAGACTCTCATCTCAGTCATTTTGACTCAAGAAATCCAATGTGCAAATGCTGCTTTGAACAAAAGGAGAATGCTGCTTTGTGTATGTCCCAAGCATGCCAGATTGCGTGGTATCACGCTGGGTGAATATTGATTACGTCATAAAAGTGAAGGTGTCTGTCCTGCTTAGCTTTCTGAGAAGCTGCGGTCACTTCCCTGAACTGAACCAGGTCTAGTGGCCTGTTACTTTAGTTATTTCTCTAGATTTGATTCCTTCTTCATCAGATATGATGATAATGGGTATGCACAATGGACCTGTCTGTAGTATCTGATCTGATTTGATGAATGATCTGAAAGTCAGTTTTTGTATGTTTTTTTTTCCCTCAATTAAACCTCACATTTTCAGAACACTGCACATTCATTCATATTAATTATTATTACACAACTAATTACTTCCAACAAATAAATTTTCATCACACATTAATATTTGTAACTTTCCAAAACAATAAAAGCTAATAATAATAATAACAACACTCAACGTAATTGTATTTGTTCTTGTAAAATTTACATACAAATACAAAACTGTACTAAAACTTTGAAAAACATAAATTTATGATGAAAAGCTCAATACAACAACAACAACAATGATGTACAAATTTATTATTTGTAAAGTGTTCCAACTACATTGTTCGTCTCATGATGATACTTAAAATACTACTCAAATTTTGTTATACATTTATTTGAAAGTCATATAAATAATATGTTATTATTATGCAACATGTTTGGCTTTAAAATATATATAAATTTAAATTAATAATTACATGAAAATTTTGTGTTTCTCTCACTCACTTCACACTGGTACATGATGAAATTAGGACAGATAATAAATTTTGCGTGTACAATAGAATGGTAGTTAGTAGGTTTTAGGTGTCATTAAATATGAATTAGTGGCGATAATTATTCAATTGGGTATTGAATTTGATCGGGGAGTGTTATTACAAAAATATTAAATTAATATAATATTTCTTTTATTTGTGATGACAAGCCATTTTTTTTAATTTTAAATGAAAATTTGAGGAAAATTAGAGCTTGAAATTGAATATTCATTTAAATTAACGGTTATTTTTTTGAAAAATGACATTTTAAAAATTTAAAATGACCGTTTATTTAAATTAACAGTTAAAAATCCTTAAATTTTGTCTGTAAATCTAAATCCTTTAGTTTTATATCACAATAATTCTTTTAATTCTTTAAAATTTCCTTTTTTTAATATCAAATAATCCTTGAAGTTGATTAAAATGCTTTAGCTTGAAACTTTTCACACTACATTTCATTTAAATAAAAAGTACTTATTTCAAAGTCACTCATTTTCAATTCAATTCAATACAATATAAAACTCATTTTAAAAGTGCAATTCAAATTAAAAAAAATCTGAATTACATTACTCGTTCAATAAATTCAATGAATAATGAAATAGAGAGGAAAATGAAGAAGAAGAAGAAGCATAATTTCTCTTTGAAAAGTATCTTGAATTATATTGTCAGGTAATTGTAATTCACAACTGATACTGTATATTTTTACACGTAATCAAGAGTGCTCAATAACGACACTGTTAATGTGTCTTATAATGTTAACATTATGTTATTTTTTTTTTATATATTGGATCTTTGTAATATTTGCAGGAAAATCAGTCAGGCGGAACATTGCTTGTATTACAATGAGGACATTTCTTGCTTTCTTATGCATTTTTTAAAATGTGAGCTATTTAAGGATGCTTAGCCTTAAAATTGTGTTTCAAATTCCTTAATTTAGAAAAATTCAATATTTGAGTCCTGGATCAAATATGATAAAACAGCTCAAGGACAAAAATCAAAAATTTTGGCTTCCATTCAAATAAATTTTGACCAAAGACAATATTTTCGACGTTCACATAGCAAAAACTCTTAGAGGCAAACACAGAAAAAGTAACACCTTGATGCAATTCATTGAATTTATACATTTTTTTATCTTAATTCTGATCAATTCAAAACTAATCGAATCATGCTTATACAAAGCCAGTCTCTAACTGAAAAGGAGTGCAATGAATATATTTTTTAATGCAATTTGTTGTATTTCCTCTTTTTCATGTCTTCTCTTGCATTATTTACCAAAGAAATTATAAGGAATGAATGATACAAGAAGAAAAAGGAGATTGCATGCATGTTTGAATCGTTAGTGAATGAGAAACGAATTGGACGTGATACGAATTGAAGTGATCTAATACATATTGAATGAATAAATTTGAGGAAATTATTTCAAATGTAGAAAAAAAAAATGATATTCGAGCTAATGCCTTTTTGAATAGAAATATTTGAAGTGTAATTCTTTAATTAATAAATTTTTGTTTCAATTCGACTCGAATCATCATGAATATTGATCACATATTTAAAAAAAATAAAATTTATTTTATTGAACAGTAAATAAAAACAAATTCACACATTTCATTCCTTGTCACTTCATGTTTGTTGATATTTTTTTCAATGTTTTATCAGCTGTACACTTTTTTTTTTAATTTAAATTTATGTTGAAAATATTTTTCACAATTTGTGTATTTTTTTTTTTTAAAATAAATGCTTTTAAAGCTGAAAAAAGTATTTTCATATGAAAACAACCACATTCAAGGTAAAAATATAATATTTATATTTCATATGTGATGAAACCAATAAGATAACATCATCATATTTTTATTTATTTTTTTCAAATCACCACGTTTACGTTTAAAAATAAAAAAAAAATAATACAACAACAAAAGTATAGACAAAAATTTTAATATTCATTTTGGTGGAAAAGTGGTTGACCGTACAAATAAATCGTGGATCGGATGAATTCTAATAATAACTGTATAAAATTTGACGACCTGGAAAAATTGTTATCATCATCCATTGTTTTGTGTCTGATATTGTATTTAATATTATTTTTATTTATATTACGATGAAAATGAAATAAATAAATTTTGAACATGGATTTACAAATATTTGCTTCTATTTATATACTTTGATGAGTACTTGTAAATATTTCAAGGAAAAAAGAAGAGTAAGTGCCCTTTGACCTCAATTGATTTATATTTTTATTTCATATCTTTTGAAATGAAATGTACTTACATTGAAAATGCAAAAAAAAAACAAAAACTTCAAAGAACTCTTGCATTTCACCTTTGAAGTGGCTACTTTATTTTTGAATTTTATAAAAATAACATTGAAATTGTAAAGAACAAAAAAATGTTTAATTAAAAATTTTATTATGAATACTAGGAGAGGTTTTAATTACTGGTTAAAAAATGTAGGAACAAGGTTTCATAATGAGGTTAAAAATAAATTAAAAAATAAAAATCAAATTAGTTTCGCATGGAAAATTCTAAAAGTTACCATAAGTGGAAAAAATAAGAGGGTTGTGGAGAGAAAAAAAACCTTGAAATGAGACAAAAAATACTTTTGAATACTTTTTAATGTGATCGTGAAAAATACGGACGAGTCTATTTCAAGTGACTGAAATTGAACTTTAGACTTTAGTTTTAATGAAAATTTTTCAAATTCCTCCGATTTTTCAAATTTCTCTTTAATTGGCGTTGCTTCATTTTCCTCCATTTTTTCGTATAAATCATTGCAATCGCTAGAAAATCGTTATATCTCGAGAGCTTTTTCAATTCACATCGATACAAAGAGTTTTTCATCAGTTTTCATCAACACAAATTTCAATAAGGTTTCAGAAATTGGCCTTAAGCAACAAAGACATTTTTTTGAATTCCTCTGATTTTTTAAAGCGGTGCCTTTTTTAAATTTCTATTTAGTTGGCGTTGTATCTTCATTTTCCACAATTTTTCTTAGAAATCATTGCAATCCCTAGAAAATCGTTATATCTCGAGAGCTTTTTTGATTCACATCGGTACAAAGAGTTTTCATCAGTTTTCATCAACACAAATTTCAATAAAATATTTCTGTAGAATTACAAAATTAAAAGACACAGAAAATCTCTCTGAGGATGCTTTGTAAACTTCTTTTTGCCGAATTATGATTGAAATTCTTCACTCATAAAAGTGTTTTTCTCGATCAAAATCCCTTAGCTTTTCTTTTTAATTTCATTAATGTCGAACCACTAAACTAATGACATTGTCACGTCCTAATCCTTTCTTTTCACTTCTTTTCGCATTTTTTCTTTCATAACTTTATAACATCTAACATAGTGAAAGTTACATACAAAAACGTTAAATTCTTGCCAACAATTTAACTGATGTTAAAATATAAGAAGAAAAAAAAAGAAATCATGTTAAAAGTGTAAGTTTATTTAAAAAGTTAACATTTTACTAGGCAAAATTCCTTCTTATAATATTATTATTTTAACTTTATACTTTTCAATGATCTCTATCTCTAGTTTTTCTTCTTCTTCTTGATTGTGACAGTTAAGGATTTACCACAAAATATTTCTTCATATTTATTTAACTATTTAATACTGAAAACACTGAATGTCGTTACAATTTTTCACAAAGAACTCTCTGTTATAAGAAATGAGATAAAATTTAAGAAAATAATATTATGATAACACATTTAGTGTGAGTTAGACTGAGAGTGTGATAAGTAAGAAAATATGCTAGAAAAAGGTGGTAAAAAGACATGTTTTAAGTTTAATTTTATAATAAACTACTGTGGATTTTAGTCACGTATCACACCTAATAGAGTAAATGCTCTCATTTATGCTCGGTTTTCATATCATTTATTTTATCGTAATCTTCTTAAGAAATTGGTGTGTGACTTAGTTAAAAATGATGAATTTTTTGTAGTCTCTCAATATTTTTTTTTTTCGTTTTCATTTTAAATTTATTACTTTCAAGAGTATTGAATTGAATCGCAAAGAAAAAAAGAAAATAGAAAAAGGGTATTGTGTGTGATATTTTAAGAAATTCGATACATATCCACAAATTTAATGTTGCGGTTCTCCAATAATTTTGTTTTTTTTTCTCTATTGAGGTAACAAACGAAAAAAAGAATCGTTTTAGGATCAGGATTTCAATGTAATATGAATATTTTATTGGTCAAAGTTAAATTCAATTTTTTTTTTCATAAATTTCGTCTTTCATAGTGACTGTAATTAATATTTATTGTTCTATGAGATAAAATTTCGATTAAATGAAACATTTTACACTGGAGAGGAAAAAGTTTGATTACTTTACTAAATTTTCCTAACCAAACGAAAAAAAAACGATAAACTAATGAAATGTGAGGCACAACAAATTTCACGTTAATACAAAAAACAGACCAATACCCTCGATTATTATGCAAACTCATGTTTTGCAGATAAACAAGGCAACATTTTATTTGTATATTCAATAAAAACTCTGAATATTTAGTTTGAAAGTAAACTTTACCTGGCTTTACTGGATTTCAGTAGTTTAGCTACAATTTATTTCATATTCTCTCATAATTTTAATTCTATTAGATGTAAAATAAAATTCTCAGCAGATTAATAAATCAGGTGTTATTTTACAAAACAAACCTTGTTTATGTACTAAAAATGAAAATTTGATAAAGAACACTCATTTTGGCATATATCCACTTTACCTAGTTTTTTTTTTGTATGTGTGTGTGTATTTTTTATGACTTTGTATAAATTTATGATTATAATAATATAAGACAATATAATAATGATGATAAAAATAACAACAACAATAAAAGGAGATGATGCAACTTTTAGTACAAAAACTACAAAAAAAAGATATATTCTCTCGCTCTTAAGTCAAGTAGTCTCAAAAATGTATAAATAGTTTTATTTCACATACACTTAGATAAATGTTTGCAATATTTATGGATAGAAAACTTAAAGTGCTTTATTTAATATGAAAATAAAGGGGAAAAAGTTTGAGGATATTGTAGACACAGTCTCTCAAAAAGCATCATCAACAACTGTTATTCTTGTTTCTTTTTTTGTTTTTTGTTTCTTAGTGTGCTGTCTTCAGTGTTCACAGTGTAATAATAATAATAATAATTGCGTCTCGTATACATGTGACATGATCTTAAATAATAATAATAATGTTATGCAAGTTTTAAAGTTTTTGTTTTAGAAAAACAAAGTTAAATTTGGCTTTAAAGGGGTTTTGCATTTTTAATAATTTTAAAGTATGTTAAAAGTTGGGAATGCTCGATTATGGTTTGAGATCGGTATTCTGAATTTCTTTCATTGAATTTTATAAGGGGTTGCTCTGAGTTCCATGATTTTTTTTAAAGTAACGTTATTAAGTCCGAGTAAGTAAAAATTCAGCTCAGTTTTGCATTTTTTGTCCCCTGAATCTATGCAATATGTTCTTGGTCGCTTCAGCAAAGTAGTAGCCTGAAATATTCTCTACAACTTTGCCATACATCATTTTTAACTAACTAGTACAATTTTCTAACAAAGTTCATAGGATAGAATTTTACTTGACAGTTCATTTGACGTTTATTTTCTATAGAAACACATACGGAAAATTCAAAATATAGCATGTGAAATTTTTCAAACGTCAAAATGAATTCTGTTCCATTGACTTGACATTGACACCCTAGTTTTAATTACAAATAAATGAGAAAGATGTTCACCATAATTTCTTTTCACTGACTCTAAAAACAAACATTAAAACAAAAACGAGACGAAAACTTTGTCGTCTTGTATTTAAAAAAAAAATTGTGTCTACTGACTAAAAATAAATAGCTTTATTGCATTATTTCCGTAATTTAAACTTGTAAAACTATTTCAAGCAAAATATTGTTTATTTTAGTTGAAATATCTTTTCACAGTTTTTGCAGTGGAATTTCAAATAAATATGTAAGGAATTTAACAAACGATTTAAAAATATGCTAATTTAATTTCATTTTTATCAGTGTAAATTTTATCAAATAAAAATATTTTCCAAACAAAACGATACTTTGGGGCATATAAAATTTATATTTTAAATTTTATTTTTCAATTGATAATAATGCGATAATAGCAACTAATACGATGAATAATGGTGTATAAAACGATTGACAAATGATCAAATTTATCAATTGTCATAATGTTTTGTTTTGATTTTATAAATGTAATTTTTGAAAATGCGATTTTATGATTAATTTGATGTCTTCATGATATTGTCAGTGGTTGATAAAAGTAATTTCGGGCGATTATCACATGAATGAAAGCAAGGCAATTTTTGTCGTGACCTTTTAAGCGTCTGGTATTGTGAGAGTGACATCAAAATGCGCTTTTTCAAAATTTTATGATTGCATTTTTCGAATTTTTTTAATATCATCATAAAAATTTTGAAAGATAATAAAAATGAGGACAGTAATTCAAATTTCTTTCCTATCATTTTCTTTGTTTTTTTTCTTAGAAAATGCAGCTGAAGATGAAAAATGAGACAGCTGAGAAAAATAATAGAACATCATAAATCGAATATTCCATTTAAAAAAAAACACAGCATGAATAAGAAATGATAGAAGTGTTTCAAGAAAATTACGATTTTTTTGGAATTCCAAACAAAATGCAATTGAAATAGTTTTTTGCAAAAAAAACAAGTAAACCAAAAATTTTTATTCATTTTTTTTAACAAACAGAGACTTAAAAAATTTCAAATGCATTTTAATTTTAATAATAACGCAAAATATTCCAGTAGAATAAATTGCACATTGCAAAGGAATTTTTTGAAAGTAAAGTTAACATTTATCATAAATATTTTCACATTCATCATTTTCATCATATCAAAATAATTCAGAACAAAAATGTGGAAAAATAAACAAAAAAGTGAGATAAAATAATTTAAATTTTTACACATCCAAAACAAAAATGAGATCATTTGAATTTTATTTTTAAAAAAAATTAACCTTAATGATTAAAAATAACCAATTTTGAAAAATTTACAAAAAATGAATAAAATCGAAATTTTAATTTAAACATTTTTGATCAAATTTCTTCAATTTCGGACCATAGTGATGCATTTTAAAAGCACAGTAGTATAAATTTCATTTTAATTATGAAACTATTTTCAAATAAACATTTTTTTTTTTTTCATTTTATGGAATTCCTTAAATTTCATTGAACTGAAAATAATTTTTTTTTAAAGCTCTCACATTTTCACAAATTTATCTTCATCCTTTTCGATTGAAGTAATAATCTGACATGGTTTTATCTCTCTTGTTGCTTGAAAAGAAAATTTATAGCGAATATTTGCTTCAATGAAAATAAAATTCAGAGTTTATTTAAAAATAAATCAATATAACTTGTGTAGCCTTCAACTAATATTTCATCTTTATAGACTGACTTGATGCAGTAACAACGGAAATATTCATGTTATTTTATAAGAAGAAAACGGTTATTTTTTTCATGGATGCATACAAATATTTATTGTTAGTATACTTTGCATCAATGTAAATTTTTTGCCGGATAAACGTAAACGATTTGTTAAACTTAAAAATCAATGTGAGATTTTCTTCTCAATACGGATTTTATGTTATACGTTTTGAGTATGATGTGTATTTTTAGAAGGAAGATTATTTTCCTATTTGTTATTATGATTTTGAAATTGATAAATTGAGTTTTAATGTGATGCTTATATGTGAGTGTTTGTGCTACCGTGAGACATGAGACTCAGGTGGTTACATTTTTAAAGTTAAAATGAAGGAATTTGCATGTTAAATTTAATGTCTGTACCAAATTTCTTTTCTCATTATCTTAGTATGAACCTGTTTAGATTAAATGTGTATTATTATGTTAATTTAAGGAAAATAATAATAACAATTCATAATAATTAACATAATCTTAATTAATTGTGTAAAGGGTATGAATTTTTTATTTTCCGGAATGAAACTCAAAAATAAAATTAGAAGGGTAATAATTACAAATAAATTGTAGACGATCCCTTTTTGCATACCCTTCAAATTACAACTAGTTTTATTTTGGTTGAGTATTTAAACAGAGAAAATTAAGTTGATCCGAGTTTTTAAGGATGATTTTAATATTTATTATAATAAAATGAATGAAAATTACTTTTACAAAGTCATGGGCATGCTTATGGGCATGAATGGGTTTTTTGAATAGTTTGAAGGCAGTCGTGGCGGCTTCGTCCATTCATAAAATCATTTTCTTCAAATTTAATGGATATGAGTCCATGTAATGAAACATTTGATATGAACAACGCCAAAATTAAAACAAAATTTAACCGCTCTCTTTCAAAAACAAAAGTTAAAATATGGATTATTAAGATTATACTTCGTCCTCTTTCTATCCATGTTATTTTTTAAAAAGAAACGAGAAAAAAGGTCATTTTCATTATTATTTTCCTTGAGCGAATCAAGTGGAATAGTTTACTTTTCATTTATTGTTTAAATGAAATGTGAAGTGAGCCTTTTCATTTTCATTTCATAATTTACCCTTAAATTCATTTAAGGCACTTGGCCCATTATGAAAGTTATTTTAATAATAATCGATTCAAATTGAAAGAAATTTTAACACTCAAATGTAAATTTTGAGATGAAAAGGAAATCTAATTTTCCTTTTTCTATGTTTCCGTTTTTGTACAATTTTTTTGTGTGTTAACATCATATTTAACACGTAATAAAAATTATCTTTATTTTATCTTCAGAACTTAGTCAATTATTTAGATTACCACATCAAGTGTTCTTAACACCATAATAATGTTAATAGGATAATTTACACCGCATTATAGCTCATTTGAGGCTATATTATATACAAATATGGTGTTTATAACAATATGAGTGAAGACAATAAGACGAGATTTAATTAGTAACAATTTTGAATTTAATGAGAAATGAAATTTAAGAAGAAATTTTTGATTATATTGAGAGCAAAGTGATACAGGTAGACAAGAGATAACGAAAATAAAGCCTGTTAAGATTTAGTACAGTTGGAATCAAAACTCAATTTAAATTACAAGAACATATTTTGACTGGTCTTTGCGGAACAGAATTTAGTTAAATTGAAATTTTGAGTAAATACGGCCCTGGATTGCTCTCATTGATTCAAGACATCGACAGACACGCCTCTGGCAAGTCTGAAATTTAGATTAAGATTTGTACTGCGGCTAATTAAGTCTGCGCTCTGGCCATCAGTCGGGCTCATCGTGCATACATGTTATTTTCATCAGAGCTCCTTCGCTTTTATCGTATCATCGCAAACAGTCGCCATTTTTATTTCACCTTTACCTTAATCTCAAATTTATTTGCCGAAAAATGGACTTTGACTATGTAAAATTTTATTGCCGTAGCGAGAATCGAACTGCCAACCTGAAAATTGATAGTCCTATACCCTATCCACTGCATCTCACAACCCCCCAGAGTCCGGTTTGAGCTTAAAGGAGCTTGTCCTTCCTTTCATTTTAAATTAAATTCAATTTAATTGAAAATCAATTTATTTGTTCTTGATAACGTGATTTCCTCTTGTGAAACACAGTAAAAAAACCTTTTATTGAATCCTCGTTGAATATCACTTTAACAATACAATTCAAAAGGAAATAATCATATAAATCTATAGAAATTTTCAAATATTATACAATAATAATAATAATACGACACAAATTTTCTACATATATGACGTTATTGTCGTTTAAGTGAGTTTTTGGTTGCTTCTGTGTGCGTGTGTGTGTGTGTGTGTAATGTACCAAAATAATTGAATAAATTTTCTATGTCTGATTTCCTAAAACTTTATTTGTTTGCCACTGGCAAGGTAGTGTGTGTGTTTTTTTATATGTATATAAATATGTTTAGCTTGTTCACTCAATCGTTGTCAATTGAATGCGCGTACATTTTATATTATTATTATTATTATTTTGTTATCATAATTTTATGTGTGTGTGTGTCTACAATTTAAATTGAATGTATACAAAAATTTTTCAAACAAAAATATTCCAAATGAACAACTTTTTATGAATGTTTACATATTGAAAAGCCATTATTTGGTATAATTTTGCGGTAAATTCTGTATTCAAAATGAAAGAAAATGCAATTTGATCAATACAAAGCACGTAAATTCAATGTATAAGAGGAAATTGAGCATATAATTTATATAATTTTTTTTTTCTCTGTTATTTGGGTATTTTGATTTAAGGCAAATATGCATAATTTGCATATTTCCTGATTCTGATTTCATCAAAACACCGAACATTTGAGAATTTTTTAAATCACATGTGTTCGGAAGGTAATGATGTTGAATGATTTTGGATCAATAATTTTATTTAACTTTCATTGTGAGAGTTAAAGAAAACATTAAATAAAAATTTAATCAAACTCAGTTCATATGAAAAGCGCAACACGTATAGCAATAAAACTCATTTTTATTAAGGTCGTTACATGTTTTGATGCGTTTTAATCATTTACTTTTTTATACGAGTACATCTGAACTTACAGTGATTATCATGAATAAATGTTTATCTTCATATTCTTAAAGCCTTTGATGCTTATTAGTAACGTATAAAGTAAAACCACATTGAGGTTGATTCAATTTAAAAAAATATTCCAATTCTTCCCCATCTTTGCCTAGGGTGCGAAGAGATTTGAGCTTTGTCTAATTTATTACTAAGTAGCTCAAATTATGAAAAAAAATCGTCTGTATAAGGATATACTTTATTTTAATGAATTTGGCTTTACATTGCAATGGCGAAACGAGAATTTTTCATAGTAAAGCTCTATAGACTCTTCATACACACGTACAAGCTGGCTCCAAGTCCTGAAAGGCTAAAAATGATAAAACCAAGTTTTTTTTCACTAATATATTAGTAATCTTTAGTATTTAAGTCAATCAGAATCGAGAAGTTTTTTTTCCATTGTGATCAGAACTTTAAACACATTTAAAATTCGTATTACCCTAAATAACGTAAACTCTGATATGTAAAGTATGAAAAAAAATTTCAACAAAAGTATCTCGTTAACATTTTTTTCATATCACATCACATATTTTTATTAAATTTCAAGACAAACATGAACACAGACACTCCATGACTATATTGAAAAAGTAAAAAACCAAAAGCTTTAACAAAATAATAATAATAATGATAAAAATGGAATTATGTGCTCATGTTTTTATAATAAACTTTTTTTTTGTTCTTGTTTGGGGTGTGGATTTGCTAAAAAAAGGCACAGATACAAAGCATTAAAGGGAAAATTTGTGTTTTGATATTAAAAACGTATGTTATGAACTCTGTGGCATGAGTGTGAATTGAATAAAGATTTAGCAGGTTTGTACCTTTAACACAAGAAGTAGAAGAATAACAAAGCACATTATAATGGTTTTAAAGTATTTTGTGTGTGTGTGTTATCCCTTTTTTATTTTTAATATGGAGTTTAAAGGTAAATATGAGAAGAGATTTGCTGATAAATGAAATTTGTTGCTGTTTTCTTTTTCAGTTATTTGTTGATAAAAATGAGATTCTGATTATTTTTTGTGTTCTTTTAATTAATTGGGAGACAAAAAAAAAATCAATATTCATTGACTGAAAAAAGTAATTTATCATTTTTAATTATTATTTTTTCACATAAACTCGGATAGGAATTCTCTTACAATAATAAAATGACGAAAACAATATAAAAACACTGAATAAATAAATAAATACCAGAAGTTATTTGTGGCAGAAAAAAAGTAAATTAAACCACATGAGTATATCTATTTCTTGCTTCACAGAGATAAAACACACATAAGAAAAATGTCTCTCATGACATGAACTTTATTTGCTTGCTCAATTATTTACAATTCCATTAAACTAATGGCTTGACTTAGTTGAATACGAGGCAAGAAAATACTTCTAATAACTGTAGAAACCACATTTACTCTGCATAAGAAAGAGTAAAATTTTTGTTGACGTTATTCATAGTTTAATATATTATTTAGGCATAGTTTAATGAAGTAAGAAATTGTTGAGATTTATATCGGTTTTCTTTTTGTTGTAACTTTAATTTGAGTAACTTTACCGTACTCAATCATGAATTAAGATGTGTTATGGATTTCAGTCTTACCTGTAAAGAAATGAAAAAATAGAAATAATTGATTAATATGAAATTGAAAACGCATAAATATTAAAAAAAATTGTCAGATTCTAAGTAATTTTCCATGTTTTTTCTCATTTGTTTCAAAGCAAATTTCTAGAAAAGTCCATAAATAGGCGATAATTAAGTAGTGAGTTGGTGTTAAATCACAATAAAAAAACAAAAGAACGATAAGAAACATTTTTCTTAAATATTTTTTGCATCATTGAATCAGTTTCAGGGTTTAGATACAAAAACAGTGAATTAACGCTATTTGACTAAAGTCATAGTAACAAAGACTTTCAAAAAAATGAAAAGTTTTAGTCACCAAAAATCATAATCACTAAGAGACATTTAGAAAGAATTACTTCATGAAAAAAAATTTCCAGTGATATTTGATAAATTCAGTTTATTTAAAAAACAAAATTTCGTGGAAAATGGATTTTTTTTGTTGCGGAGGAAAGATCATTTGCATGTACCGGATTTTGCAGAAATCCGGGCTCAAGAAATAGTAAAGGCTATGAAAAAGAAAGCCGTAGAGCAACCGAATGCGCCACTGTTAAAGATTTTTGGCGAAGAGTTGGCCAATGAACGTGACGAAAAAGTTTTGGCAAATTTATCTCAGAATGAAACTGCTTAGATTTAACAGGACCCAAAATCAGCATGACCCTTAGGGAAATAAGCATTATCGCATTATCGTACAATCAACGGACAGGAATTTTTCCAATTTGATTCAATGATGCAAAATACAGAAGATTTGGAAGAGGCCGATAGATTTATCATGTTTTACACAACTTCATTGTTAGAAAAATTGTGCGGGAGCATACTAATCCTCTGTGACGGAACATTTAAAATACTTTCTAATTTATTCTCTATGTTTCACTTGTCTCAAAATTTGTGGAAAAATGCTGTGTTAAAAGTAACAACTGCTTGGGATGACAGGATAAAAGCTAAAGGCATCAGATGATGATATTGGGTATGTAATATGGGCTCGACTGATGGCCTGAGTGCAGTATTAATATAAATCTTTAAATCTTGTCTAACCAATAACTTTGACAATATGACTTTAATCAGAATTGCACGGGAAATTAATAAAAAAAAATATTTGAGAAATTCTAGGCGAAATCCGACTTAAAATTTACGAAAACTCGACAAGGGAAAATGGGATACAAATTTTATTGCGGACCAAATCACGTTTTAATGCGGGTCGTTTTCAACTTACAGTGTATTCAAAGTAAAACATATAATTTCATGTATTTCAATTCAAAAAATTTAAGAAATAACGAAACGGAAACAATACATTGCATTGAAATATAAACAAAAATACATAACACTAATGAATTATTATGTTTTTGACACGAATATTGATTGTTCCCAGTTGTAATCTTAATTGTGATAATAATAATTATAGAAAATGAAAAGAAAAATCTCTTTTCTCTCCTTTTGTTACATTTTATAGACAATACATTTCAAATCGACATCAAAATAACAATAAACAAATATTAATATAGTGTAAGGTTATTTTTCATATTTTTATGATGAAAATTTTGCGTGTTTGTTAATGTTCTGATAACATGATATATTAAAGGTGGACTTAAGACTGATAAATTTAAGCTTTCCAAATTTTATGGCACTTTATGATGAAAAAAAAATACTGTTATGAGAAAAATTAACGTATCACTGATTCAAGAGGCAATTCATTAACCATGTCAACACACTGAAAGATAACATACAAGTTTGCCATGTAATCAAGTTAGTTTTGCCGATAATGAGATGGCAATTAAGTACTTTTTTTATATGTTTTCCTTCTATCTGTCTACCCACATCAATGTCATAGTAATTCATTAAATGAAAATATTTGATGTAGAAGATTTTAATTGAAGTTATTTATTGTATGATAGTGGCTGGATTTATATTTATTTTTTTATGTTTATGTCTTTTTATTTGATATTTAATTAAAAATACACATGGAAACTCAATTTCAATGATACAATTCAATAATATTCACAAATCACTCATTCCAAATCAATTTTTATCCATCTTTTATTGAAATATTACATAACATATCAACAAGATACTTTTTTTATTTATTTTGAACAGTTAACAGAAAATGATGCAACATGAAAAGAAATGATAAATAAAAAACAAGCTACACATAATAAAGCCTCAAGATTGATTGCATCAACATGTTAAAACATATTTCATTTATATTTTCTCGTTTTATCATGCGTTTTTTCATCATATTCATACGATTTCCAAGGAAAAGAGAAAAAAAATGTTAAAGACATCTTCTTTACAGATAAAGAAGAGATATTGTTGATTGATAAATGGTGTTCAAAGATCGATACATGTGTAACAAAAATTGTGTATGTTAAAAAAAAATACCGGAGATGGATAGACAGATATTCAATTTTTAGTGAAGATTGATTTTCCCAAATAGCTTTGAGTTATTATTTACAGTGGAAACGAAGATATTTACTGATTACGTGTATATATTTATTTTTTTGTTTTCCAGAAAAATGAACGATAATCCGTTATTTTGTGGCCACATGATGAATGGTCATGGATTAGCATCACTTTATTTGTTTTTAACTCGCATTGATCAATAAAATTTCTTGTTCATTTTCCTTTTTTTATGAATTGAGTACAAATTGAAAGAAGGTCATCATAAATTTAAATGGAAATTGTGTCAATGTGTTGATGACACTTGTCTTTAAAAATTTATATTAACTTTCATTCATGACAAAGTTCAATTGAAAAAAAAACTCATATTGGGATTTATAGGTCAAATGTCAAGTTAAAACATAAAAATAATATAAAAAAATCACATAAAAGAAAGTTTAACGGTAACATTCAAGATGATACTTAAAAAAACTGAGATTGCAAATTTTATTCATTGGCACACAATCCATGGAAAGTCAGACATATGCTTTTTTTATTCAATTTTTACACTTCTTTCACTTTAAAAGTAAGAATGAGAAAAAAAATGCATTCAATTCATCTTTTAATACCAGACGTTTCTCATAATGTATGTCATTGTGATATGAAATGAAATTTTCGCACTAATAACAATAATAATAATAATAAGAAGAAAATCCTGTTAAAAAAGTGTCAGAAAAGAGAAGTAAAGTGCTTAGGTGTGTTCTTGAGAATGTGTATGAAAAGTTATGAATTGGATAAAAGGATATGAAATGAATGAGATGAAACGAAAAAAAATCATAAAAATTTTATTTTAAAAGCTTATTCATGCTTTCTATACAGTCCGTTGATTTTTTTCCTTTTTTATTTTCATAAAAAATGTAGGTTTTTTCTGTGTTTTTATTGAATTACGATGATTTGTTAAGAAGTTAAGTTTTGACATTTATTTCAATGAAATGAATTTTACCTTATTCAATGAATTCGAGAATTGCATTCAAAATTCAATTCGAATTTGATTGAATTTTTTTCAAGAGACGTTTAGTGAGCGTTAAGTCTTAACATATTGATTGCTGACCAGCCGAGAGAAGCACTATAAGCTGCTTTGTGGGGAATTTTGAAATTAGAATTATTGAACGCTGACCATATGCATATTTTGGTAAATAGCATATCAGAAAAGTGGACATTGTAACATTTTTCTCAGAGTCTTTTCCAAAGAAATTTATTTTGAAGCAAATTTTTCGTGAAATTCAAACGAAATTCCTTGTTAATAAAAAAATCTCAATTCACCTCTACTCACAGTGACCCAATGGAAAAATCTGTAGTAATATTTAATGTCCCTCTCGCGATTTTTTTTCACATTAAACTCAATATCACTTAAAATTTCGATCCTTCCTATTTGAACTGTCCAAATTAAAGAAAAAACTTAAAAAAAATTTCCCACTTTATTAAAAAACAATATATAAATGCAAATAAAATTGCCTTACACATTCTTTTTTATTACCCCAATAAAACGACTTCCAGTTCATCATCATCTTATCGCATTTATGTTAAACAACTTCATAAAAATGTAATTTACAATATTTGGCATTATTATTATTTTTATAATAATAAAAAAGTGGCTGACGACCATCATCATTCAGATATAGAAAAAAATAAACTTCCATGGAAAAAAAATTTATCATTGATAATAAAAACAAAAAAAAAGAGAACAAAAAACTTTGTATTTGGTTTAGTGAAAATGATAAAAGCATGGAATAGAAGAGGCGCAAAAATGTGAGAAGTTTATCATAATTTTCCTTTTTTTTTTGAAAAAAAAGTAATAGAAAAACAAGTCTACGTGATAAAATGAATCGTAAATCAAGCCAAAAAATTACCCGGGGCGAGCTCGATTTTTTTTTCTTCTTTTTTTAATATAAAAATGCGGATATAAGTCATTATTTTTATGTTCTTTTAATCATAAAATAAATATACTTTGAATTGGACTTTATCTCTTAATTTTATTTTTTTTATTTTATGAATTGAAAATGAGCTGCTGCCATCAAAAAGAAAGTTTAATTCCAAAATAATTCCGTTAGAAACAAGGATTATGAAGTTTGACCACAATCCAAGTAAATAAAAATTCCTTTGAATAGAAAATCACTTTGATTAATTACGGTCTTACTTTTATCTTGCAAACTTTTCTTATAAAATTCATGGTTTAGGGTCATAAAAGGAAAATTGATTTTTAATGAAGATGTTTTAGAATCACTTTTTACAATTTAAAGGACAATGAACTGAATTCTGTGTGTTTTTTGATAAAATTCATTTAATCCTCTAATCCTGTAAAACAATGAAAAGATAAATTAAATTAAAACTAACACTTTTATCTTTGTGTGTGTGTGTTTTTCACCAATGTTTGTTTTTCATCATCTCTCATCCAATTTAAATTTTAAACCAAGTGCAGGTGCATTTAAAACTAAAACCGAAATAATGCAGGACCATTATTTACTTGATATTTTAGTTTTATGGGAATAAAAACTTTATTTACAGTTACACACAAAATAATTAAAACCTGTCTTTGAACGCGGTTAGACAATGGGATGCCTGTGAAATCTCATGAAAACGGATGAAAAATAATTTTCAATGAAAATGTTCGGCCTACGTTATTTTACCATTATTATCATCGACATATCACTGACACACTCTCTCTTTTATTTTTAAACACATATCAGTTTGTAGTCACTTATACAAACCAAGCTAACTCAATTCATTTATCTCAATTGTTATATAATTTGCATAGCAGTGTGATAGCAGAAAAACGTATATTTATTTTTGGACATGAAATGAACATCGAGCGAGTACTTTTTCACTGTACAAATTTTTAGTAGTATAGTTGTAACAACAAAAAAAAAACATTTATGCATCATGCCAAAAAATGGGTATTTTATTTTAATGTGTCAGATTTTATATGCTGGTCTTTCTAACAAAATTCTTCATTTCCATATTGTGTTACTGTGGTTTTTAGCTTTTTTTTCTTCTCTTAAAATGGAGAGAATTTTCCATTATTATGTATTCATGTTAGTTGTTGTTCACTTTTTTTTGCATGTTTATAGTTGTTGTTTAAATGATAAATAACAAAAGTGAGTGTGTGTGTGTAGAAGAAGAAAAAGAAATGACTAGTTCTTTGCATTTGCATTGGTTTTGTTTAGACAACTAGATTATGGTGGTAGACATGCAGTGCTTTTCGAATTCAATTCAACAGAAAAAAAATATGTGTGGAAAAATAACACAAAATTCCATTTCAACTTGTTTTGTTTGTTATTTTTTTTATGAACCCTCATACCATTGCCAAGATCACACACACATTTAATGCATTTTTTTCGCATTCATTCAATATAACATGTTTTTAAAACTATTTAAATATTATCTTTCCGACATCGCCACGATAGAATGTTATTTGTTTTATTTTATGTTCACAATCAACATCAGACTCTGACAATAAGTGAAATCTTGAACACACACAATGGACTTCTATAAAAATTGGATTTGAATTTACCTTTTTTTTCTTTATTCGTTTCATTTTATATTTTTTTCAGAATGTGAACAAAACGCTTCCTATATCAATTCAATTTTATTTCTCTCATCACCACAAACTTATTCGGTTACGGGTTTAAAATTTATATTCAAATGCAGATGAAAAGTGACAATTTTAGCTACAAGTGATGTTCTTCCTTGTATCTGTAGGTGTGTGTGTATGTTTTTTTTTACAATTGATACAGAATTGTTTGTTTCAATGAATACCTGAATATGCGAGAGAAAATGTCAACATAACAGTTAAGCGGTGTTACATACTGTCATGTCAGGTTCAGGTATGTATGTGATGTGGCTTTTAGAATAATTTTGTATTGAAATTAAATGAAAAGAGTTTTTTCAGGGAAATTATGTTGAGAAAATCGGTTACTTTTTCCAAGACAGCTTGAGATCATTTATGGTTCAAAAAGGTGTCTTTTGAGAGAAGACGTTAGATAACGGTGATGATAAGGCTGGACTCTGTTTTTACATAAAATAACAATTCAAGAACGTTTTCTATTGTTTCTTCAATTTAAAAGAGCATTTAATTTTCTATTCAAGTCATTTAAAATAATTTTCTAATGAAATTAAATAAATAAAATAAACATCACATTACGTAATGAGTAAAATTACAGAACAAAAACGTGTAAACTCATTAACGATGGCCTTAAGGTAAAAGAACACACATTACTTAAAATTTTATTCTCACTTTTTTTTTTCTTCTTTCCATTCAATGCGAGCACAAACATAGTTCAAAAAGTGCAACAAATTTTACATTATGTCTGCAATGCTAATGGCAAACGGTAAATTTTTTTTATTATGTGTGTGTTGGGAAAAAAACCCATTTTTAAATAAATCATGTTAATGTAATTTGGCCTTAGTAAAAAATGCACGTTTTTCATATCATTGCTAAACAAGTGAAAATGAGTTTCGGTATCAAAGTCGAAAATTGTTAATTTGAGACCCTTCGACCCTTCATACAAAATTTAACGATGCGATTTTAATCACCGAGAACCATTTAAATTCATTTGAATCTAAGCCAAAAAGCTGAGAAACAGGGGCGAATTGGCTTTTATTTGGTAGCCCACTGATTTTCTTTTTAAACGAGACCACCATTCAGGCATTTGTTAGTTTAACCCCATGACCAATTCACAAATGCCGAGGTCTCGTAAAAATAAATTTACATTTCAAAGGAAATGAAAATGCACTTTCATATAAAATTAATTTCTTACGCTTTCCTTTTATTTTTATTTAAAGCATAAGGTAAAAAAAAAGAACATTCTCACAGTAAATAACTTGTTCTTATAAATGTTGATGCAAATTATGTGAGAAAGTAAATTAAAAATGGCTTCAGGCAATGTATGCACACTTTTTATTTTTAATTGTGCAAGCTTTTTTTTGCCTCATTCTCTCATGTGTGTATACGTGAATTGTGTTAAAAGGGTTCTTCTCATTTTCATTTCAACATGAATTGTTTTGTGAAATTATAAGAAAAACTTTTTCATGTTGTTTCTTTAAAATTTCATTAAATCAGTCAAAGCTTAAAAAAATAAATGTGACGATGAAATGAAGTTTTTATTATGATTATGTTAACTTTTTTGTTTCATAAAAAGTTATATGAAAATAAAAAATAAAAGTTTTATTTTTCATTTTCATTTTGTGTTACATAAACAATTTCATTTATGTCATATTTGGTATTAAATTAATAAAGTAATGGAAGAAAGTGTCATAGCATTGCATTGAATGACGTAAATACCATGAATAAATGTCATTCAAATTCGTATAAATCTTTTTTTTGTGTATGTGTGTGTGTGTAGAGATAAATCTGAAAATTGCACACAAATTTCATGATACGAAGAATTAACTCAAATACATATAAGACAAAAAAAAATAATATTCTATCTTTCTGCCAATATCCTATTTGCATGCTCATACAGATAAAACTATTTTCGGGGTTAAAACATAGACTGAAACACAGACAAAAATTTCACAGTCAAAAAATCATGCATCATAAATGAAATACAAATGCATTGCTCATCTCACAATTTTGGTTATGTTTTTTTCTGTGTACACAAAATGGAAATTATTTTTGTTCAGAGTTAAGTGAGTTATCACTTCTCTTTTTGTATCTACAGGCAGCTGTATAACATCACTATATTATTTATAACTTTTATAGGAACCTTGTATTAAGGTTTGGCTTTGCATATACTTTTTCGGATCGATATTTGTTGAATTAATAATTGACGATGAAAATATAACAAAAAGGTACATGCATAGATTTTCATTGTCCGATGTTGACCTTTTCTGTTTATTTGCAAAATTACTCATACACACACTTTAATTTTTTATTAATATTGTTCAATTTTTAAGGAATTTTCTCAAAATTTCATTTAAATATTGAATTTTTTACACGAAAAACATGAAAACTAGCACAAAAAAATACAAACATACTCAAATACTAACAGATAAAAGCGAACATTTTCAATTACATTCAATTTTCTCATTTCCCGTATATTTTCTTTTCAATTCATTTTCAATTTCTCGCATTTCCTCTCGGAATTTATTTAATGTCTTTTATTATGTGCTCGTTTCTGTTTTTTTTTTAATTCAATTTAACACTGACACTATTAAAGATGTAACAAAAGACCATTTATGAACTGAAAACAATTGTTTTAATTTGGATTTGACACCGTTTTAAAGGTTGGAATCACATTTTACAGATAAAACGATTAAAGGGTGCAGTTTGAAGCGTTTTGGACTATTAGTCTTCAGGTTGGACGTTTTCTCTTGGACCATGAAACTCTCGAAACTCAAATTTTCCTTTTTTTTCTGGGCTCTTAATTTTGACTACATGGCTAGATAAAGGAGGTGACTGCTTGGGATGACACAAGGACCCTTGATGATGATAATGGGTCTTACATATGGCCTGAGTGATGTGTTCAAAAGGCCTATCGAGAAAATCAGGGTCGGATTTACGGTATAGATAGCGAGGGCCTTTAATTTGTACATATTAGAATTGTAAAATTTTCAAAAATTTAACTGTGTAACGTAGATTTGCCCTTCCCCTATAATAATAAAAATAATTTTGATTTCGTTTAAAAAGATTCAAGATTTCTAAAAATTTAAGCCAATCCATTTTTTTTTGCAATAGAAATCGCTCGGAATTTGAAATTTTACGTTACTTTGAACAGGGCCATTTACAAAACGTACTTCATTCAATAAGGAATTTTCTTTATTTTATCACTTTATTTCTTTTATAATCATTTTAAGTTTCTCGTGATTATAAGAGTTTCAAAAGAAACATTTAGTTAGTAACTGTTTCAATTCACTAGCACAGTTCATTTAAGATAGTAATTATTTTAGAAAAGTGAAAATTTTCCTATTCATTGTGATTAAAATAAAAATTAACTGAGTAAATGAATTCTCAAAGGAAAGAAATCGAAAATTAAAATCCAATTCCTTGAGTGTTTTTTTTTTTAAATATTTGAAATTTAAAAATATTATAAATTGGGAATAAAATTCTTGGAACTCTTCAAAATATTTCAATAATTTTCAATAAAATGGTCATTTACTCTCTCATTTAACCTTTAAACACTTGTTCAAATTTAGAAACAAATTTAAACGATATCTTTTTAAAATTTAACATGAACATGATGATGAACGATAATATGATTGGCCTCCAGCCAAGAAATTTTGTTTAGACAAAATTGTTGAAAGAAAATATTAAAAATTGATAATTTTCCTATTTTTTCCATTTAAAACTGAAATAAAATTCAATACAAAATTGTCAATTTAAATTAATTGTATGAGAACACTTAAAATGAATCACATACTTTTTAAATGTGAAACAAAACACATGTTACTTTTCAGATAAGAATCACTCATTTATTGCTTCTCTAATCCCTTTTCTTCTACTTTAATCATAATCCTAAGGATAACATTTATTAAAGTGTCACAATGAAAATGATGATAAAAAGAGAAGAAAAAAAATGGGAGATTAAATATTTGATCCAAACCAGAAGTCATCATCAGACTTAGTGAAGATAAGGTTTGTTTTAATTAAAATAATCCTCGTTTATGTGCCGTGACAAAGATAGAGAGAGAAGGAATTATGACAACGATCTTCTTAATATTCAACTAAATTTTATTTTATTATTTTTTTTGCAAATATGACAAAATGTAGAGAACATGGTGCAACAATGACGATAATAATAAAAGAAAATGTCTTAAATGACTTGAACATGAAGAATTTTATGAAAACATAACTAATAGGATTAAAATAATTTTTACATTTAGAGAGAGTGGAAGATATGCATTTTATTAAATTTGTGTGATTATAATCTCAATATTATTTTCATAAGATTTGTGTAAGACCGAAATTTTGGTGCAATGTCTTTTATAAATATTATGCATGCAATTTTAAAGTCACAAAAACTAATAAAAAGATGAAATATTTCTTTTAGTCATGTTTTAATAAGAAGATATTTTTTTTTATTTTAATTAGTTAATTTAGTTTGAGAGGAAGTAAAGTAATTTAATCACTATTTAAATTTTCTCTGTTTGTCTAATTTAAAATTTGATAAAAATGCAAGGCGTCTCCACTTCATGGACAAAGACAAAAAACCGGAAGGGAGTTAGGAATTGTATTTTGAGAAGGGGACAAAAATATGTATAAAAGTAAAGTTTCGCCAACCAAAACAATAACAACTAAAACAATAAAAAGAAGTCTACAAAAAACTTTACGAACGTCACTTAAAAAATATTATAGGAAAGTCTACAAAAAACTTTACGAACGTCACTTAAAAAAAATTAGAGGAAAGCCCACAAAAAACTTTACGAACGTCGGTTAACTAAGAATTTAAAGAAAGTCTACAAAAAACTTTACGAACGTCATTTAAATAAGAATTTAAGGAAAGTCTAGAAAAAACTTTACGAACGTCACTTAAAAAAAAATTGGAGGAAAGTCTACAAAAACTTTACGAACGTGAGTTAAATTAGAATTTAAGGAAAGTCTACAAAAAACTTTACGAACGTCACTTAAATAAGAATTTAAGTAGTCTACAAAAACTTAACGAACGTCATTTAAATAAGATTTGGAGGAAAGTCTCTTAAGCTTTCACTTCTAGAAGAGTCAAATTTTGTCTTCTAAATTAAATTAATAAATTTATATAAATCTTAAACTTTCCCGTCCCTGAAATGCCACATAATTAAAAAACCATTTTAAAAATATCACAAATCATTGATAATTTGACATGAAACTCCATTCAATTTTCCGTAACTGTTTTTTTACTCTTTTTATTTTATTTCATAACAATTCAAGTAGTATATTCATCATATTTTTTATCCAGTTTCAGATTCCCAATGACAAAAGAAAAATAAACTGTTATAAAATAACAAGGCACTAGATAAATAAATTGTAGAAATCTAATAAATTCTCTTATAATTTCAAGACATATTCTATGTAATTCTATTTAACAGGGAAAATAAAAAGCAATTTACAAACAACAAGCATCACAGTCCTAAAAGTTGCATTGTGACACACAACTGTAAAAAAAAAGAAAAACATTTTTATGTGTGTGTGGGGTAAATGATACACTTTTACACTATTATTTTTAAACGTTTATTTTTCTTATATTTTTTTTTTAAAATGGGTTTTTTACTAAGAACTTGTAACCGAGAGAAGAAAAATATACCTTTTATATTGTCACTATTATTATTTTGCTGAAGACACATTTCCACTAAAGAGATCTCTTACAAACAAATAAGGAAAACGGATACCTTGTAAAAATAAAAATAAGAAGAGAAAATGAAATAAAAATTGCAATTGCAAGTAAAGGTGTTGCTGCACTCAACATGATACATATTCACAGTCTTCTTATTTGTGTTTCATGTTTATTGCATGAATAATAATCTTATTCTTGAATAATAAACGAAATAAGGTGTATGATGTTATTGTAAGAGAAATATTGTTACCATTATTATAAAATGTATTGTAAATTTGCTTGAATCGTCATCATCATCATCACAATATTTTTTTTTATTTAAATAACACAAATAATGTCACCTTAAGGAGTTCTTATGCATAAATTTAACTAGTTTTTCCATTTCATACATATTTTTTTTTTCTTAGTTGTTATTATGAATATTATTATGATGCTAAATTGGAAGTACGTGATAATGATCACATTATTATTGTTATTATTTGTATGTAAAAGTGTCTGTTTAATTTATTTTACATGTATGAATAAAAATTTGAATCATAGTGGAGACGCCTTGTATTTTTTAATTTTAAATTTTTTTTCAATTTACTTAATTTCATGATTTTACAAGGAAAAATTTGAAAATAAATCATTAAATATTTATAAAATCCAAGTATTTCCATGTTAAATGCAATAAATATACTTCAGTGAAAGAGTCAGAGAGAAATATTTTCCTTTTAAAGTAAAACTTTATCATTTCAAAAGAAAATATTTTCATTTGAAAAGTATATGATATGCTTTTCCAACTCAATCTCTTAAATAATCAAATTAAATAATTGAATTATTTGTTCAATGAAAGAAATACAAAACTTTTCCTTTACTGTTCTTTTATCTGAATTTTCTTAAAATGACTCAAATTTAAAAGTTTATCCCCATTTTCATTTTTTTTTTCAAGGAAGTGAGTTGATTTTAATCTGAAGTCTGATTTTTATTTAACGTCTTCAGTATTTGAAAGGATTTTTTATAAAAAATATGTGAAAATGAAAACAAAAAAAAAAATAAATAAATTTAATAACAATATATAAACAATTTAAAAGTGATCTAAGGAGAATAATGACACTATGTGATGAAAAAAAAAAGAAGAATAAGGCATAAATTCATCTTCCTTCGTTTTTTGTTGTTGTATTCATGTGAAATGAAAAGCTGTTTTCATTTTGTTGTTAAAATTGTATATTTTATGTTATTAAATGCATTCATGTTTTGTAGTTTTATTTCTACATATTGTCGTTAAATTGAATTTTTTTTAACATCTTCTCACTTCTTCGCTTAATTTCAACAAGGAAAATGGTGCTGATAGTAAAATAAATGTTGTTTTAAGTATATTTTATATAAAAATGTAAAATTTTATTTTCATGAGATAAGATTTTGTGAGAGGTGCTAGTTCATCTAGAGCTTTAATGGGCATTAAACTTAAATATAGTGAAGTGATCTTAGGAGAATTAACGTCATCGTCTGAAAATTCAAGCGTCTTGATGAGAAAAAAAACTTTTTTTACATTTTTCTTTAATTTCAAATTGAATAACGATTTTTCCTTGTAATTTTCGTTTTAAATTCCGAACTTGAAAATTTTTAATAAATTTATTTCCCATAAAATATTCATTTCTCATAACTTTATTTATTAATATGGTTCTTTAACTTTCTCTCTATAAAATGTAAGCTCATTTTTTTCTATTTTCATTCAAATAATTCATAGATGAAATATGACTTGAAATATGACGATGAAGTAACATAAAGCTCTTATTTTGTGCTTCCTTTTCATGACTTTTGTTCTGATGTGCTGTCTTGTCTTTGCTTTATTATTTTTTTTTTGTAGTGTCTATTTATCATTATTTTTATTTTTTTTATGTAGTGAATGTACATTCAAATCATATAAGTGAAATAAAAATAAATAATAGTAAAAGAGTGGATGGATATAAAACACACACACACACTCACAGAAAAATTGCAAAGATTTTACAAAAGCGACACATTTATAACACAGAAGAAGAAGCAGAAGAATACAATGGAAATAAAAATTGCACAAAATTATGATGTGAAATATGTTGAATGTTCTTTTATAAATGTGCAGCAATTTTTCAAGACATTAAAAGGAACAATGAACCTCTAATAGATAAAAACATGTGTGTGGGATGCTTAAAATAAGACAAAAAATAAAAATAATAACAATAGATAAAAGATTATTACTGTTATTTTCGTAAAACGATCTATTATTTCATAGTCACACACACACACGTACCACACATACAAGGAAAATCAATATTTTAATCCATATTTAAGACTTTAATCAGTGTTTATCTTCACCGAAATAAAAATAAAATAAATAAATATAACAATCAGAAAATCACAATACATAAATTTTCCTGCATTTTTTTCATTTCAAAAATGCACCCAAGCACAAAAATAAAAATAAATAGCGAAAAAAAGGAAATATATGACGACTTATACGAATAATGTTACACATGAAATCACAGTAAAATAGCACGAAAATGTTTATCTTTCATGTTATATTTTTTTTTCAACATTGTTCATTCATTGATTTTTCCGTTGTCTTTTTTGATCAAATCTTCGCATGTTGTTGAGTCCCATATGTCCCACATATGATAATAGTCTGACTGATTTTTATTTTCATTTTTGGTGTTTTATTTGTGTATTTGTGTGTGTGTGTTTGTTAACACAGGGATGGAAAAAAATAAGAAAAATAAAATACGCAGCATATAATCATAAATCTCATGTAAAAAAGGCGGATTTTTATTATAAGAGAGTGTTTTGAACATTTATATTTTATTTTGTGAGTGTATGAAAGGAACATGTGTTTGAAGGTTTGTGTGATCGCAATAACAATAAAGAAAACGGAAATGTAAAAGGAAATTAGGAAAAATAAACATAAAAGAATCAAATGTATAAACCTTTTGACACGTTAAAGTTGTTTAAAATTTATATCCTTTTTTTTGCTGTTCATTTTCATATCAAGAAATACACATTTGGATGTTGGATGTAAGAATTTAATAAAAAAATATAAGAAATTAAGATGAAACATCGAAAGACACAAGCTAACTGAGTGCTTGACCTTGAAAAAAATGGACTTACAACGTTAAGATGCGAAAAATTAGAATTAAATCGATTTTTGAGATTTCTGGAGTAATTTTTTTCATTAAGTGACTCAAATGTGATTCATACTCATGTAGCGTAAAAGGAGCCAAAGCTTGTAGACATTAATTGGGCAGTCCTCGTCGTTCTACAAATGTAGCTCAAATTTGAATTGAGTCAAATTTTTTCTCGTAAAGCAAAGCAAAAGGATTCAGTATGAGTCCCCTCATCATTTTACAGGGATATCCTTCAATTTGATTGAAATAATCATCATTATTTCATTTCATCATCCATAAATAAAATTAATTTTATATAAATTCCCGTATTACACATAAATAAACTTAATAGAAAATTGTTTTTACCACAATTATCAAATTATTACAAAAGTCTCTTACTTCAAACCACCCATTTATTTATTTAATTGAACCAAATAGGAAATAAAAAATTTGTTGCAGTACATAAATTATGTTTGAATCAAAAGTAAAAAAAAAATTAATATATCGAATCAATAATAGTCAAGAGTTTCAATTGAGAAAAAAAAATAAATGTCAAGTACCATGAGAGAGAACAAAGACAAATAATTGGCAACATAACATTTTCAGTCAACTTGTGCATGGAATGTATATTTGTGTATGAAGAATAATTTATGTCAATTCATAGAGGAAAAACTTTTCCTTCACAATTATTGTTTCAAGCATTCCTGATAATAAAAAAATAGTATAAAATAAAATAAAAAAAAATTATAAAAGAATGGAGTGCACTTTCCTTTCTTCTATTAATTTTTATTATCTTATACAATAACAAGAAAAAAAAATTATAAAATAAAATAATATCAATCTAATTTTTTTTGTGCTCTTCTAATTAAAAACTATAAATTTTTCTTAGAGAGATGCTACTCGTAATTTAGTTTTAAAAATAAGAAAAATTGTCACAATTGACAGGCAATATAAAATTGTCTGTAAGTCCAAGGTAATTGCAATTGTGAAAAAAATAAAATTGGGTTAAGGAAAATTAATGGAGAAATAAGTGGCACATTTCAATTGAGAAATGTTCGTTAAATTTTTTTTTTTAAATTCATCATTTGAAATTAAAAAATGGGAAATTCTAACCACTGAGTGGTTTAGAAAAGTGCATTTCGATGGGACTGAATTTGTCAAAATGGCGAATATATTTTAAAAAATTTAAAAATGGCTGAATTTTTCAAAATGGTGGATGTTTTTTAAAAAATTGAAAATTGTAAAAAAATAATAATAATTAACGACTGTGAAAGTTTTCCACTTACATAACATTTGAATTGTAATTAAGAGCGCTTATTTCGTTTGAATAAGGTTACAAGCTTTTGATTCTCTGAACATGTCAAAAAGGAAATTTAAAAAAATCCAACAAACATGTGTAAAATTTCTTTGACATTTCAGGTTTGAATTATTTACATCGTTTAAGTACATATTAATACAAAAAAGTCACTTGCTCTTTTGAATTTCAAACGAATTCAAAGTAAAACTCATCCTAGCATGAAAATTTGATGCAATATTTAAACAATTAACAATAAACCACAATTAAGATTCTATTGTCCACAAAATGTGCACATCTTTATAAGCATAAATGCATAAAATCTTATAGCAATGTGAGTTCTTTTTATTTAATTGGTGTTATTCGTTATATGAGAATGCACAATTAAGAGCTTGTTATTCAAAAACACACACACACACAATTAGAATATTTAATTGGCTTGTTCGTACTTCACCGAGAAAAAAGACTGGCTCCAGCCACAGTTTATCCTGTAATATTTGCCAGATTTGTAAAAATTTAGTGTAGTCAACAGTATTTATCAGTCCAAATGCTACAAGAAATAATACGAGCATTATAGTACAAATTATTATATTTACTACAGATCTGGTTAATTTTACCAGGTATACTGTAAAAATAATCATTTATCTAGTTGCTGTTGCAAAGCATATTGTAAGCTTTGCATTATATACTGTAGTGCTTACTACATATTTTGTACTGACAATTACATATGTTTTAACACAAACAATATAAGAAGTGACGCCTTAAATTAAATAAAAAAATAAAAATTAAAAAATTTCAAAACAAACACAAAAAATTGATGACATTCAAAATATTTAATGGGAAAATTAATTGATATCAACTCAAATCATTGTTATCTTGAACGGAGGAAAATTTGATGTTCTTAAAAATTTGCATTTTTGTTCAATTCGCTGGAAATTTAGAAAATTTCATAAATTGTAAACAAATATATTTTTTTAACGTATTTTTATCATCTTGTAAATGGTACAATAAGATCTGGTTGTAGAAGCTTCTCTCATATTATTTAGTAAGCGGTACATAGAATACTGTAAATTTTACCAGATTTCATGTTGCTATTCGGAATATATCTGGTTGCGTACGCAGGATATTGAAGATTATTGTAGTAAAGCTAACCAGATTTCTAGTTGGATATTTTACATATACTGTTAAAAATTTCATCCTGTAATATTAACATTAATTTTCGCTCAGTGTTCTTTATATTGTAATAGTACGGTTTTTTGTCCTATCTCATGGAAAATGTAGGATTGTTTTTCACTAATTTTAAGTTAATCATGTTTATATGTTTTGTGTGCAATTTAAATTAGACGTTATTACATGGAAAATTACTTACAGATCTTTAAAATTAAAGTTGAATTGAAAAAGTTGACATACCTGTAAAAAAAATAAGAAAACAAATTTTATTAGTTTGAAATTTTTAAATTTTTACTTGAAAACACAAAATCAATAGAATACATTTTTAATTCATTCAAGTAAACACTCATACATACGAACACACACACACACACAACAATACAGTTGAACAATTGTTTGTTATCCCAAATAAGTTAATAGTACTCTTATGGAAGGAGACAAAATGCATCATACCCCAAAGGAAATAAATGCATTTTGTATTTTGATAAAATAAATTGTGAGATGGAAATGTTTGGATGAGAAAAGGATAAAATAATCAAATATAAGGTTTAAATGACATTTATTTGATGCAAATTACATGCTGGATACAAATAAGATCAGGGAAATTTATACAGGAAATAGGGGAGAACAATTGATTAGATTAAAAGGAAAATTTGTTTATGGAAATTTATTTATTTATTGTTTGTTTATTTTGGTGTACAAATAATGCAATTACAAATGTTGGTTTGAAAGGAGATTGATAAGTCAAATTTATTTGACTTTAAAAGATGAAATTTTAAATGTTGAATATTTTTAAATTAAAATAACATTGAAAAAGTGAAAAATGTAAAGCTGATTGTAATTTCCTTCGAATGAAAAAAAGGTACCTACGATTTTTTCATTATTCGTTCTATCGATGTAAATCGAAATAGCTCTCCAGATAAATCGATTTTCTACCGATTGCAATAACTTCTACATCAAAACTAGTGGGATATAAGGGTTTCGTCGCCTTTAAATTTCGTTGAAACTTTTTTAAATTCATAGGAAATTTTTGTAGAAATTTGAGAGGAAAGTTCCTTTTCAAGTTTTTTTTTATCTTCAAGGTTAAATTTCAAATTCATACTGGAGCTGCCTGGTTTAAATGTATAATTTTACTATTCAACGAGCATCAACTTTTCCCAAACATTCAATAATTTATTAATTTATTTCCTTTATAACATAATCGCCTTTTGTTACTCACTCAAATACAATCACTTAACATTGTAGCAAGAGAAACCTTTTAACACGTATTTTCACTAATTCCATTAATACACACCATCATCGTATTATCCTACTTACCTACCTCTTTTATTATCCACATCCACATGTAAGTGAATGTATTTATTTATAATATATAATAAATTTATTGTAACAATGCAATTCACACTGAACAATTCGTTAAAAGTGTTTTTCAATCGAACACACAATAGAAGCTCAATTTGTGTTGAACAAATACCAATGAATTCGAAAAACACACACAAAAAATTGAGAAAAAAAAGAACAGGTGAATTGTATGCTTTTTTAATCTCATTGTATTTTATTTCATTTTACATTGTATTTTTGTGTGTGTGTGTAATTTTACAACTTTTGTTATTTTATTTGATTTGAAATAACAAAAAAAAATTAAATACATACATGATTTAAAATTTTATTTAACATCGAAAATGTATTTAAAAAGTAAAAAAAAAAATAAGAGAGGAAATTGAAGTGAGTGGCTTTTATTTAACATTCTTAAAAATGTTTACAATGGAATTAAAGTAGCTTATAAAAGTAAATATTGACACAATATTGGAAAAACTTTCTTAGGACCATAAAAGTAGAGAAATATAAATTTAATGACACACGTTCAATCATTATAAATTTCTCTCATAGAAATTTTTACCAAAAATGTAAACAAAATTAATTTTAAATGTTCATTATATTGATTTTATTCCATTTTCTCATCGTTATAAATTACGTTTTTTCTGTCCTAATAATTAATTAATGAGAATTTAATAGAAAAAGTTATTAAAGCACACCTTCCATTTTTTTCCTTGTACTATATTGAAATTTAAAGCAAAAAACATGGATGGTGACCGAAATTTCGAACGATACAACATAGAATTTTTTTTGATTTATTATTGAAAAGCCATTTTAGATATGATAAAATTTATAGACTTTGTCCTGTGTTGTGGTAAAAATAAATTAAAATAAAATGAAAAATAAACGTGACTTTTCTATTAAAATGATTCATTTTACACAATTTCCAATGTAATAAGATAAAACTTCATTCAACAATTCATGTATTCAATTCAAGGAGCGTTCATGTAACATGAGAGAACTAAATCCAATGAAGAAAAATCAACAATTTAATATTGTTTTCCCTTTTTTTTCGGGATATTTTATTGTTATGACCACACAATGATGATCGTCCATTTATGTCAAAAATTTGACAATTTTATGAGTTTCAATTTGAATATAAATGAACTTAAATGGTACCATCAATAACGACAACAAAAGCCTACATTCATCCTTCATATTCATATAATAAAAATTGTGTACAATAAAAAAAAGTTGTACTGTAAATAAAAATAATATCAAAAAAGTTTGTTGATTCCTATTCATTCTCTATTCAAATCTCTTTATTTAATTTTTTTTATTAAATTGGTTTACAATTCTGTTATAGGAGGAGGATCTGAACCAATATTATTATGTTATTCCACTTTATGTGTGTGTAGGTCGATTATATGGAGTCTAGATGTTATGGTTTTTATTTTTTATAGAAAGTTAAGTTTCTTTTTTTTATTTAAACTTTGATATAATGTTAATATGCTTCTTTTTCTGACATATATTGTGTTAAAAGTTGTTTGAACATAGGCTTTTGTTTGTTGCCTTTATATTGCCTTCAGCTATTGTGAATATTTTACATTTTATATGAATTTTTTTGTGTGTTGTTGTATTGAAAAGTGTTATTCTTTATTATTATGTTGTTGTGGGCAAGAAGGAACAGTGTTGTGTTCATTCAACACTTTATGACCATAGTGAGATCATCTTATATCATGTTGATGTAAAAAAAAGTTAAATTAAATAAATGTTTCTTATGGTTAGAAACAGGGACGAGGAGTAAAAGGGCGAAAATGCACATGTACGGTGATATTTAACGGTTAAATTTTTTGAATTATCTGTCAAACGATTTAACACATTTTTGAGCTCAAATTATTCTGAACTATAAGTGAAAAGAAGTATTGACTGGTACTTTAATTAAAACGCTCCACTAAGGCTTCATGTGAAAAGGAACGAAAAAAGTGTAAGTGGCGCCATCTCTTGTGATCGATTCAATTAATTGAAGTAAAAATTTCAAAGATCCGAGTTTCACGCAATGGAAACTTAAATGTCCTTAGAAACTTTTTTTCTGTAATCTTTTGACGTAAGAGTAAGTGGCTCTACCTCTTATTGTGGAAAGGAATTTAAGTCTAAATATTTTTTCAAGACTTGTTTTCATTGAATCCCTGAATCTGTCAAAAGAAAAATATCTCAAAATGCGTCCATAAATTCTTTTAGAGTTAGATAATATATGAAAAGACAGCTACCTCCGACCGAAACCTTATTGTGAATCAGATAGTCAGTGTGATAGTTTAAAAACATATTTTGTTTTTTTGAATTGATCGTTAATTTTGAATCGACCGTTAATTGTGAAGCAACCGTTAAATTTGAATTAAACCCTTTTTTAAAAGAAATCCTTAGTCTCACATCCCTGTCAATGAATTTTTCCATTCTTGATAGTCTTCCTCATTTTCCATCACACATTCACATAAAGCTTCACTTTTTTTATTATTAATATTATTTTTATTATTAAGGACAATTTAATAGCATTTTATGAGATTTTCATAATTTTTTTTCACAAAAACACTCTCGGCCAGCAGCATAAAATTGATTATTATTATGCTAATATTCATAAAAAATGTTTCACTCCTATTATGATATGATAAAGGCAAATGCTATTGTGGGTTTTTTTTTTAAAAACATCAAAATAAATTGAATTTTCGTTTTGTGTCTCCCACACGATTATATTTGACAACTTTTTTTATATCAAATTGGTGCAAATGATCCATGGATTTTCTTTTAAAAGATTTCCCTTAATTGAATTATGTTGGTGACGCGATTGACTGTTGAAGAAAAACATAAATATTTTCTTTTCATCAATTTTTTTTTTAAATTCCTTTTTACACATGAAATGTCGTTATTATAATAATAAAAAAATAATGATAATCATAACGGTAAAATGTAAAAGGAAAGCAGTAAATACCCTCCAAGGACCTCATTAAAGACATTTTTGCAATTACTTGAAGGGAAGATAACTCTTTCATATTTTCATATAATTTTTCCTTTGCAACTAAAATGTAATATAATCATGATTTTAATTCATTTCAGGTTTTCTCTCCTAACATTTAAAAGGAATCGTCTTGTCAAGAGGCTTTTAAGTATAATTTTTATTCAAATACTTTTATGTTAACATTTCACAGGCACAAACACACACATATTTAAATATAAGATTATTGTTGTATTGATTGCGTATTAGCAAGGGACTAAAAAGAACTTTCCATGAATAACTGTAATGTAACTTTTTTTTTCTTTGAAATTTAAATTTAAAAGTTTAACTTTGAACAAGCTTTTTTTTGTACTTTAGCATTAAATTGAAATGAATGCCCGATCCATCAACGATTGAAATTGTTACAGATTTTCTTTTTATTATCAGATTCATTTAACTTTATATAAAATTTAATGTTAAAATAAACTTTTCAACTGATTTTTTTTTTAAATTTACTCATTGACTCTGTATATGTGAAAAATCACTTTTTATTCTTCTTTTAACAGTTTATGTCTTCTTGAATAGTTCAGTGAACAACATTCACTCAACTTGTAAGTTTCTTGTTTCATTTAAAAGGAAACAGAAGAAAAAACAACAAATCTTTTGAGACATGAAAGAATGAAAAGTTTAAATGCTTTTATTTCTTCATCTTCCATTCCTGTTTTTGTTTTTGTATGGAAATTTTCTTTGATCTTTTTTTTCTATTCGTTTATTATTAAATAAATAATATACAGTAGGAATTGCAAAGAAATTTATTAAAAGGAAAATGTTGCATAGAGTGGACGAGTTAAATCAAGAAATTTTTCATTTGTTAGTCATGATTGCATAACAAAGCTTAACATTTATAAAGATAAGGGTTAATCTGGAAAATAAAAATTATGTTTAAGTGCAATAAGTTCAACAGTGCGATTCAAGATTTGTGATCTAGGTCAAGAGAAAAAACCGCTGATAGTGATAATTTTGAGTTAAATTCATGATATGAAATACAATTTCATTTATTCTTAATCTCATAACATTTTTTTTCACAAGCAACAGTCCCAATAACTCACTTTCACTCCCTTGAACCATCATTCAAACTTAATAATAATAAAAATAATCATAAAACTTCATTAAAATACAGAAAAAAACACATAATATAAAACCTCAATTTCATTTCCAACCCAGACAGTAAATGAAAATTTATTAGGCAAGCAATGCTATTACATTTTCACGGTCAATTTACTTCGGTAATCACCCAACACGTTTTACTGCATCAAATTTGAGTCCAAAAATATGATTTATAGCCGTTGGGTTTAGTTTAGTCGTCTAAAATGTAAAAAATATAAATGACAGTCGTAAATTTTAATACACTAATCTAGATAAATGCCCTTAAAAAAACACAAAATAAAATTGACACAATTTTAAATCGACATGACGATAACACAGCTCATAACATGAAATTTCCATCAATTTCAGAGTCTTTTCATTGAAATGTTAAATTTTCATTTAAAATTTTAAGTAAAAAAAGTATTTAAAAGAAAAAGTTTCGTGTAAAAAATGCACGCGACACTTATGCTTGAGGAAATTAATAAGATTAAAACATGATCTCGTTCCCTTGAGGCAATTATCATCCTTTTACATTACATTTCACTTCTAAAAAGATGATAAAATATACCATGAACCACTATTATTACCTTAATTTCCTCACTTAACCATCACTTCAATCACCCACATTTTACCATATTTTTTTGTAGGTTCATACACACAAATACAGACACACACTTTAGGGAAAATGTGACTAGAACGTATCAAAAAAATCTTCTCTCTCTTTATTACAAGCAAATTATGTGTTGCCTCCTTTTTTTATTATTATTATATTCTCCAACCGATTTATTTTATTTTTTTCCTGTCATTCGCTATTACACCAGTCATTTTCTTATTTTTTTTCCTTTTCATTTTCCTCCTCCTAAAGGCATTTGAACATTTTCGTACCTGTTGACATGTAAAATTGAATGAGATTGAAGGTGAAATTTAAATTCAAATTCAAATGTTTTGAAGATGATCTGCGATTCAAATAAAATGAAGCTATTGAATTTTTTTTTGGAAAATCCATATCAAATGTGAAAGAATTTCATTGCTGACATGAAATTCACTTCACACCACATGAAAATACGATAATCTAATTATATTTTGCTACGTCCGTGATTTGGTGATTACATTTCTTTTTTATATGTGTGTTCCTTATTCGTGAGTGATTGTGTGTGTGTGTGTGTGTGTGTCGTCACATTAATAAATAAATCTTTTTTTCCCTTGATTTTTGGCTGAGAGCAAACGTAAATTAATTTATAAGATGTCAGCAAGTCCTGTTCACTTTTTTTTTCTCATTGAAATGTGACAAGAATTTATTATGAGGTGATTGAATTTAATTGCTGCAGTGAGAGAAATTTCTAAGATTTTTTAATTGAAACTCTAATTGAAACATTTCATAAACTACAAGCAAGTTATGGTAAAAAATGATTAAATATTTTCTTATCCATGAAACAGCTTATTTATTTTATGAAAATTCTCTCGATACATGCAAAAAAAAACAATTTTTCAAGTAAAGCCAAGCAAAGTAAAACCCCATATTGTTATATCTTCAATCAAAAACTTTTTAATTACATTATTCATAATTAATTGAGTGTGGTTCTATGTGAAAATTAACTTTACTAGCACAACATACTGGCAAATATCCATTCATATAAGACTTGGATAATTGACTTGAATCAGGTCTATGTTATATGTGATGTTTTGTGTGTGTGTGTGTTTTTTTTTCATTATATCAAATATGTTACAGTTGTTTAAGTATTTCCCAAGAATACCATTTTGGGGGAACCAAAAACATCGTTATTAGAGCAAATAATTTCAGAAGGTTGGAAAATGTTGAGGCAATAATGTGAGGAAATCGTTTTTATTATGTGGAATTTTGATTTTTTTCTGTAAATGAGGTTGAATCTAGTCCTGACATGACACATGAATTTTCATATTTTTTATTTGCCATTGATATTTGTTTCTTTGAAAAATCTTGAATAATTATCATTGAATTAAGTACCATGTCACATTTTTATAAGGGTTTGTCATGTCGAAATTTCTCTTAAATTTTATTTGTCGTTTAAGTTGCATTAAAATTCATCGTAACAACGTAAATCGAACAAGCTCTCGAGATATATAAATTTTTTAGCGATTGCAATGATTTTTACGAAAAAAAATATTGGAAAAAGTCGGTTCTACACTTTATATTGAAAACGCCCTGCATAGGACCTCGCATTATATGCATAGACTAAAAAAAATCATAATCCAAAATCAAATGAAATTTTATCTTCTTCTGAAGTTAATCAACTTCAAAAATTACAAGTTTTCGTAATGTGAACTCAAAAACGTAAAACAAGCGAAGAAAATTAAAATCTGAAACTTGTACAATTTGTAATTATTACTGTATTTTGTTAATAATTAGTGAAAACTTTTCTATTGATCAGAACAAAAATTGTACAAGTTTCAGATTTTAATTTTCTTCGCTTGTTTACGTTTTTGAGTTCACATTACGAAAACTTGTAATTTTTGAAGTTGATTAACTTCAGAAGAAGATAAAATTTCATTTGATTTTGGACTATGATTTTTATTTATTATTTTTGAGTGTTGATTTTCTAACACTCAAAATCAAATACATAAAGCACATTCCTTTAAGAGGTGAATGTGATGTGAATGAAAAATTTTTCCTGTTTGATTTAGGTATGAGGTGTCTTCGGCAAAGTTGCTCAGAATGATAAGGCAAAAATTTTGGCATAAAAAAAAATTTCCATTTTCTCGGAAAATTTTTGGAAAATCGAGTTTTTCATGGTCACCCTATTTTTTTGTATGGTCACCCTAATTTTTCCCACACTCCCACGCTGAATACGAACATAAGTCTAGAACATACTTTGGGTCTCAGATGAACCGTTCAATATAAGTACAATATAAAACTTGTAATAAAAGAGTGCCCATAATTCTCGAAATTTTTATCCGGATTACGTTAAAAATGGCATTCATCAAAGATCTCCGTCTCCGGACCAAGTCAAATTGTACTGCGGGGCGTTTTCAACTTACAGTGTATGAAAAATTGAAATTTTTCCAGACTAAGAAGTCCAGCTTGCAGAAAATCAAAATTTTTATTTGGCATTTAAATTCTTGTCCAATCAGAATTAATGATCAGAACAACATTGATTATTATTATGATAATTATTCACATAAATCAAATTAATAGCACTAATCTGTAATAAGCTGCAAATTAATGTTATTCAAATAACATGCTCTACAAATAAAATCCTTGTTGAAATTTAAATTTCACACAATATTTCATTTCATGTTCATTTACTTGAACAAAAAAAATTAAAATTTTTTATTGAATTTTATTTTAGTAACTTTAAATGCATTTGAAAAAAAAATATTGAATGGAGCCGACTGGTATTTTACTTAAATTTCATTATTTATTTCGTTTCATGAAGGAAATATTCCGGAAAACCTTTAAAAAAGCAATTTATCACCAATAATGTGAATGGAAACCCCTCATACAAAAGAAAATAACAGACAAATTGAAATTAAACTTTGTATAGGGCTTCCGTTTTGTTTTTATCTTAACATGAAAATAATAATGGAAGAGCTTCAGACACAAATATCAGACGCACATATATACTGATTTAATATTTTTTTTTTGTTTTACTGCAGATAAAATGAAAACGCAATAAGGCACAAAAAAAAGAAGGAAAAGTAAATCCAAGTAGCTAATATATTTTAAAGACAAGACATTTAAAACAGAGCACAAGAAAAACCGAAAAATAAAAATGTTCCGCTTTTTTTAACAGTTGTATCGCTATTATTGAATTAAGTAAGCATATAAAAGTAAGGCTAAAGAAAACACAAGTTAAAAAAAAATATCAAAATGAAAAATAAAACAAAACACACGTTGGTTAGTCGTTTGGGTTATAGGAATTACGGTATTATTATACTGAACATACCACACAACTTTTTTTTGTTTGCTCTTTTCATTTTTATACTACGTGTGTATGTGTGTATGTTTGTAATATGAGGCAACAAAATGAAAATGATTTTTCCTCATTTCTGGTTATAAAAACTGTAATAAATTTGCTTGTGAATGTTAACCATATATGAGAGAGAAAGACTCGTGTTCAAAGGCACGATTTTAACAAATAAAATTGTTATTCTATGTTTTACAAGCAGCAAAAAAAAAATATTCACAGTAAAATAAAATAATATCATTGTAAGGTTTAAATTTGACCGGATATGAAGATATTTTCTTACAAATTGAATATTTTCTCTTTTTTTTTTCATTTAAATAATAAAAAGACTTGAATTTTTTTTTTCTTCAAAATTTTTTTAGAGATATGCTTGGTTTATGTGAAAGAAAAAGCAAGGATGATGATAGTATTCGTGTTGGGATTTATATTTTCTTTTCTTGTGGGTGTTTTTAGATTCAATTTTTGAAAGGGATTCTTGTAAAACAGCTGAAATGTATCAGACCATTGAAAATTATGTATTTAAGATGTTTAATGGGGTGAAACATCATCTTAAATGCAGTAAATTTTTGAGTTTATCGGGCTGTTTAGTGGTTTTTATTACAAATAATAAAAATAAAACGTATTAAGAAGTGATTTTTTTCCTTTGAAATGAGTTTTCGCTAAATTATAAGTAAATTTAGGTCAATTAAAAAAAAATGTTTGAATCAAATGAAATGTTTTTTCTGTTATGAAAGCAGAAGCTTAACAAACCGCAAACTAATTCTTTTAACTTTTTGGCATTATAGTTCACCGTTTGTTATTTCGCTTGGATCCTTGAACATTTCAATTTAAAAAAAATTTAAATAAAACGTAATCTTGAACAAAATATGTCGAATTTCATCATAAGTTAAAAGGTGGATTAGAGCGAGAGGTTTTACGAATGAAAGAGAGAGTGCCAGAGATCGAGCCATTATGAAAAACTCCGAATCTTAATGAAAAATAGTAGGAGGTTAGAGAGAGAGACAAGGAAATAGAGAGGATAAGAGAGAATTTGGCTGGCTTATTTTTTTTTAGAAAATTATTCAAACTAAATTCAGAGCCATTTTTAAAAATTACTTTTCAAATGTCAGTTTTAACCTAAAATAATTTTTAAAAATATACAAAAAAAACCACAAATGCACTTCTCTTTTTCAACTTCACTCCGACTAATCTTATTCTCAAAGCAATACATTGTATGATAGCTATTCAACGGAACACAAAGCAAAAGGATTTACAAAAATTAAAAATAGAGTCAAAATAATTTTTAAATTCAACTTTGCGTGTTATGTTAAATTAGAATGAACTCGAGTTTTTTTTTAATTTTTTCATCCAAGTCAGTTACGGACATGATTGTGATGGTAAGTTAGTGAAAACCACAATTTCGATGTTTTTTTCCTCATTTTAACATTAACATTAAAAAAATCTTCTTTAAATTTATAAAGGGAGCAGGTTGAAATAACTTTGAGGTAAAAAAATGTCAGTTAATCCAAGCGTATTTTTATATTTTTCAGTTTTGTGGCGTGGAAGAGTGATTAGCACAATGTAATTAAAAATTACTTTTTGAGCATTTTTATCTTCAATTTACATTTTTTTTCCATTAAAATTTAGATTAAAATTTAAGTACAAGACTTACCTGACTAAATTTTTCCTGTGCTTCAATAATATCAATAAAAACTTTCATTCGATCATCCATAATTTGGAAGCCGTTACGTGGTTGTGCTAATAAATGCTGTACAGCTTCTCGTATTGATCCGGGCGTTGTTGAACATGAACTATCATCATGAGAATCATAAAAATTGGTACTATTATTATTATTACTATTGCCATTATTATTTGAATTGCCACTTGCATTACCCCCATTATTCATATTATTAGCATACTTTTGTGCATTTAAATAACGTATTTGTTCAGTTGTTTGTTTCAATACTTCTTGACATTTGCGCAAATACTCAACGGAATTTGTTGTTTTCAAATGACTAGCCATTTGATAAAAATTGTCAAGTACTTGATCCATATTGTATTTGGTGGTGCGTAAGTTGGCCAGAGATGTGGCGGTAGCAGTGGTCGTTGACAGGTGTTCCAGTTGTTGATTCATTATGTTAATGTTGTCGGTTACTTTTGAAAAGCTCTCGGTGGTATTTGGACTATGAGACAAATTTTGGAGTTCCTTGAGTTTTGGCCTTAAACTGTTGGCACTTCCAAGTCCAGGAACATTAGCTGCCGTAATTTTTGGCATAATATCAGACGGGTTGGCATAGTGATTGGGTTTGGGCGGTTCTTGATTTGATCGGATGGCATCAAGGAATTGTCTTAATTGGTCGGAAGGAGTTTTTGGGTCATGTGAGGGTGCTGGACTTGGAACTTTATTTGATTTTCTATCAAGATGTTGCGAGTCTTCTTCCTCAGACTCCAATTCATCGTCTTCTTGTACTGTGGGTTGATCATCTGAGGGTTCTCGCATTGAACTTCTTATACTATCAAGGAACAATTTAAGTTGGTGGGATGGCGTTTGAGCATCTTCCGAAGTTGTACTTAATTTCAAATCAGTTTGTTTAAGTCTTGGCTCACTTCGGGAATTGGTCATTTTGGGTGTATGTTGTTGTTGTTCTTGAGATCGTTGTCGTTTCATTTCCTGTAACAATCGTGTTTGTTCAGAATAGCGGCGTACTCCTTCGGTTATAGTCCGTAACTGATCTGTGTACAATCGTAGTTGGTGCTCTAAATAAACCTGTTCAGGAACAGTTCCATATGCAAATGACATAGGACGTTCATTGCGTTTTTTTGACTCATCATTGAGATTTTGTGATTGATCTTCAGAGGGTGGTGGAAATTGATAGAGATCAGAACGTCCATGGAATGTAGCTGATTGTCTCATACCACCAAGAGGAACATTTTGACGTTGAATATTCGGATTTGCATACTGAGATTGGACCATTCTCCGGGCTGCTACTGGAGGGGGTTGACTTGCAATTCCATTACATCTATCAAGACTACGAGGACGCGAAACTGTCATATTTCCATTACTTGTCAAAGTTTGGTTGATTGTTTGTCTGGGAATGGATTGAGATCGTCTTGCTGGAACGGCTGGTGGGGTTGGCTGGATTTTTTGTTGGTTTTGTTGTGGAATTTGCACCTGTTGTTGTTGTGATTGTTGTAATGAATTCGCTGGTGATTGTGGTGCATAATAATGATGATTTGCTTGACGCATGGACGGACTATTAAATAAAACTGATGGATTTTGATAAATCGATGCCTTGAGATCGTTGTTACTTTGAGATGTGCTCATAGAAGAAGATGACACTGCAATGCTATGAGGACGATTAGACCGTGTCAGTGTACTCGTATTACTATTCGAGCCATTATTGCTATTCTCTTCTAAATAGCTCCTCATACTCGCTCGTCCTAATGTATGATAACTCGTTGATGTGGGCATTGCTGCACTCACACTCGGTCCATTCCCATTGGATGCATATCCCACAAATGGATTATTCAAATGTAATGAAATATTTTTCTCGTCAATTCTCAACTCGTTACCACCATTAAGTGCAATTTTTCGATTCATTATAAAATTTTCCAAATGATAATCAATATCTTGCTTTGATAATGTTGCCACTTTAGGTTTATTTATATTATTGCCTGTCATTGCTCCTGCTGCTGCTTGTGATGTGTATCCATTTGGAAGTGAATTACCCGTCACCACACTACCATTACCCAAATTGGCAGCATTATATAACAATGATGACGGCTTGAAATATGTTTGTGGTGAGGTGTTGTTGGACGTGTTTTGGGAATCAATTTTTGATTTTACGCTGCCATTCTGTTGTGATGGTGTAGTCGATGTCATTTTTTATAAATTTATATATTTTTTTTTTCTCTTTCTTTTAATATATGAATATATTTGATTTTATTATCTCAAAACCCTGTTATTATTTTTTATTATTATTATTGAAAAATAAAATAAATATCAAAATTATGTGCGGTATGTGGCGGTAGTTTCGTCCCATAATATTCTTGTACAAATAAAATTCCCTCATCAGGGACTTAATATCGCCAAACACATTATGCTTGTTCCATTTTTGTGCCTGTCTGTGTCCTTTTTAATCGTAAACCGTGCGCAATATTTTCATTTAATCATAAAAAAATAACACACACACATATACAAATGCAGTTATAACAAAAAAAATATATATGAACAAAATAATTTAATTTAAGCTTGTCGCTCTCTTTCACTCGAGGTTCAAGAGGAAATGCAGAATATTTAACATCACAAAATTTTTTTCATTTTCATAAAAATTTTCATGAAAATTCATTTCCACATGAGTGATAATTTCATAATGATTTCACATATATTTTATTTTATCCAATTTTTTTTTTGAATGGTTAAGTGGCATCACAATAAACATGCATCTCGAAAATCGAATTGAATTTTGTGGTGAGACAAGTACCAGATAATTTTTAATTAAATATCAATATCAATGAAAATGCCCTTTAAATGGAGTTCAGTGAATTAATTGCTCAGAAAATCCCTGTTAAATTATAAAAATGTTCAAACACAAATCATATGATAACAAAATCCATTCTGAAAACTATCATAATAATAATAATTTTTATTGATCCACAGACAAAAACAAAACAGAACACATCTCTCTTCAAAAACAACAACAACAACAAAAAAAATGAATATAAATTTCACGACATTGCCATTGGAGGAGAACATATGGCAGTCGATAATTTTGAATTATAAATGAATACAAAAATAACTGTACGATGTTAGAATGTACTTGTCTCTGGAAAATATTTAAATTTATTGGGCAGCACTAACTATATATCGAGAGTGTGAGTAATGCACTTGTACCAAATTTTAAAACTATTGCATTATTAATGTGGTAGAGTCGTTATAGCATTGTTGTTGTTGTTGTTATTCCTGTGGTCAATAATAATTTTATTGATTGTCTGTATTTTGGTATGCATACAGATAAATTTAAATTGATTCAATAAAGTTAATCGACGAATTTTGTAAGTTTATGGAATTTATTGCTCACATTCAATTATGAAATATTTTCCATGTTGAGTCAGAAAAAGTATGAAAAATTCTTTTGGAGATTGAAATGTGTTATGATTTTTTTTTGCTCTGAAATTTTCATTTCAGTATAAAAGTATTTGAGTGAAATGAAAAAAAAAACAGAAGGAAGTTAAAAACAAATCTCTAACAAATACTTGTTTTTGTTTGCATAACAAACATTCTTCTCTCTTGTTAAATTATGATAATCAAATCCTTTGAATCAGAAAGACGTTCAATTCAAATATGAATTTATATATATTTTTTTGTAGTTGTTGTTATTCTCTCGTGTTCAACAACAAAATGAAATTGAAAAGTTGGTTCTGATTTCGTTAGAGAAGGTGAATTTTAGTCATGGTTGAGTGAATTTAACGTCATGTTCCCTGATTTTTATTTAAATTTGACATTCAAACTGTCATAATTTTTTTTAATGTTTTTTGTAGCTTAAATTGATTCTTCTCATTTTTTTCTCCAAGAAAATTGAATTTGGCACTCTTTGATGATTCACACCGCAACGAGGACTTTTGATTAATTTCCACAGGGTGACCATTGCTCAATGGGTCCTGCTTTGGTATTAACGAACGTCAAGGTGGCAATTTTAACGCACCTTTGACGATTTAAAATAAAAATTGGCATTGTGGTAACTCGTTTAAGTTTGTGAGTAGCATTGCGGGTAGTTTGCGAGACATTTTCAATTACCAGTGTAGAGAATGAAGAATTTTTCATTCCTGGTACCCTGTAAAAATGTTCATTGTCGCATTTTGACACATTGTATCATAGCACTGCGACATCAAAATAATTTTCTAGGATAGATCCATAAAATCTCTCAGAGGACGTTTGAATTTTTGGACTTTTTGTGCAAAGAAAAATAAATTCGAGGACATTATTTTAAAATCTCTTCACCTTCAAGTGAATTCACCTCAAAAAAACTAGAACGTAGGTGTTTTTTTATTATTTATTTTGCATCTTCTCCAATTTCTTTCTTTTTTTATCTCAGATGCATAAATCGAGAGAAAAAAAAAATCCTTCTATTGAAATATTTTCATAATAATATAAGGATATCAATTTATATAAAAAAATTTATTAAAAGAATTTTTATATCTAATGCTTGCAAAATTTTTTTTTCATCTGAAGCATAAATTTTTCTCTTCACATTCAGAGCAAAAAAGTGGTAATTGAACGATTTAATAAAAGATTTTAAATTCAATAAAATATTTTTCATAATTTAAACGTAAAATTTTTCATTTTATTCTCAAATCACTTGAGCACATTTCACATTCGTTTGGAGAAATCACATGTAAGGAAAATAAAATGTATATTTTTCTTAATAAAACAATCATTTGTCTTTTTGGTATCACATCCCATGTGACACAAAATTTCTCATAAATTTAATTATCCTTCATTTTTCTTGGTTTATGACAAAAAAATGGAACAATTGATTTTCTCTTCTTCTTTAAAGTCAAGCAATTTTTTTCTATGTGTATGTGTGTGTGTGTGTCAAGACTATTTTCATCTATAAACATTTATTAACTCCTGGGAATAATTTGAACTGGTTAACCTACATTTATGTTTGATTTGATTTTGTCTTTTCCCTTCTTTTCTTACATTGAATTTTTGGCACAAAATAAAAGTTAATGCGAAAGAAATAAACTTGAAAAGAAACCAAAAAAAAAAACAAATATCAAAAAGCTGTTAAGAGGATTTTACATATTTGACGAGTTTTGGGTGTATCAAATGAAACCTTTTTTACACCTTATTTCGTGATTGTGTTCTCCATTTACATGAATTTTTAAATTATTTGAGGTACAACTGAAAAGGACATGAGTGAATTACAAGAGCTTGGTAAACTTAAAAATTCCATTACAAAAGTATAATAAAAGTGACTTTAAACTAAAACTATCAAGAAAATTGGTCCTTGGTTGTCTTTTGTTTGACTTTCAAAAACAAGCACACTCCTATTAGAATATTTTACCTTTAAAATAACAACATACTGGCTTTATCTCAACTTAATAGTTCTTTTATTTTAAAGGAAAAATCTTAATTTCAACTCAAATAATACCGAGTCCAACACATTTCATTTTCCCTCTCCTCTTACTTTGATTCCACTTATAAAATTTCAGAACAAAGCCTTTTTCACTTCATGACGAAACAAAATGCAAAGCGTTTGTGTACTTTGTATTAGAAAGGAAAACAATGGAATAAATTTAAAGTCTAACAGACATGAATATGCATGAAACTTGCCTTTGTGAGTGTGTGTGTGTGTATATGTGCTAACTTTGTATGCCAATGCCAGAGAATCGTTTCATTTATTGTGTTTTTGTTTTATATTATCTCACCATATTATAGTTTAATTTTAAATAGAAAATATGTATGATTTTGATAAGAACGAACAAATTTTGAAGGTATACAGAAAGACGAAAGGTATACAATAGACAGATTTTAAATGATGATGATGATCATTGGGATGTGCGACGAAAAATAAACAAAATCACAGATTGTGTGCTAATTTATGTCTTAAATGTATGATTTTTTCTTCTAAGAAGAAAAGAGATTTTGTGTAATCATATGAGTGATTATATGAATTAATTGATAAGAATAAATTATGCAATAATTTTGGCTTTTCATTGCTAATCTTGTTAAAGTGTGAAGATTTTGAATGGATTATATTTGTGATTTTAAAGACAAATAGCTTGGTTTACATCAATTTATTTTGGATTTTAAGGTAAAACTGTTTAATTTAAACGAAATTTTCCTTAAGCTTCAGATTTAAAATTTATATGGCGGGAATTAAAGTCTTCATTCAGGTTGACAGTTTGAATACCCGTTATCGTCATCAAAGAGACTTGGCTCTTATCCTACCATACCAAGTAACACCATTTATATCAAGCCTTAAGCTCAAATTGAGTTTTAGGAAAAAAGGGGATTTGATTTTCGGACCTACAACTTTCCCATACATCACTTTCACCTACAACTGAATAAAATTCATTCATTTTCAAAAAAACCGTTAAAATTAACCTCAATTCACTTCTTTTAACAGCAAATTCACGTCTTTAGTAACGCTGTTCACAAATAAATCACCATTCAAATTAAATTTTAATGAATGTACTTGAACCATGAAAAAAAATCTGGACTTGGCAATCAAAAAACATTTAATTATGACGATGTTAGTTTGAAAATTATCTTCGTTTATCGTTAAACGTTAACTAAATCAATGTATTTTCATTCTATTTTTATCTTAAAAAATCCATAATAATAAATAAATGATAAATTATCTTGTTTCGCGTGTAAATTTATTTTGATTTTGGCACATGCACATCAGAAAAAATGTTAATGCATCATTGATTGAAAACTAGAAATGTAAACAGACGCCAGACAGATATTTATTTATTAGATCACAAAATTGGATGCTGTGTTCCAAATTAGTAAGCGTCGTTAAAAAACTATTAGTTAAAAAGGTTTTTTTTTTTATTTTAAATTAAATGTTTACAAAACTAAAAGTATTTTTTGTGATGATGATGATGATGATGATGATAATAAAAATAACAATAATAATTTTTTTAATGAGGCCTTTTCTTTACTACGAAACAGATGTGAGCACACGACAACAATTTCTGTTTTGTTTAAATTCATTTCGATTTTTTTTGCTGTTGTAAAGAAAAGCGAAATTGAAGTAAAAATAAATAATTTGTGCAAAAAAAAAATATTTTTTTTACGATTATAATTTTTTATTTCGTAATAGTGCCAGATTTTATCAAAGAATTTTGTGCTCAACAAAAACTTCATAGAAACAGATGTTCCGAGTTACAATTTCAATGAAAAATCCATTCAAATTATTATTAATGAGCTCAATTTGTTGGGATGTTTATTTTAATTTTTTTTCGTCGTACTTGTAAAACTTAACATTTGATTTCGTCGTATAATTTTTACTGTAAATACAATAAAATTCCTTGTATAATATAAAGAAAAATGTTTTTTTTTATTGTACTTAAAACATAAAAGAGTTTATTGTGCAATATCAGATTATTTGTAATTCCATTATTTTATCATGTCAGTAGGTCGTTATTATTTTTATAGAGAAGATCATAATCGTGACACAGAATTTCAATGAAAAAAGATATAAAAATAAGATTTTTTTAAAAATAAAGGGTTAAAAATTCTAAATTTGCGAAATTTTTGCATTTTTTATCTAAGACTGTAATTCTAACAAAAACAAGCTAGTGTCTAATTAAAACAATCGTTAGTATTTTTTCTGAAACGACATTAAAAAGGCACGACAGGCACAGAAATTATAGCATTATTAGTGTAAAGCTTGATAAATATTATTTTTTTTTCTTTATTAACAGATTTATTTTATTTTTCATTTTCTCTATTTATTTGTTAACTAAAACAAATGCTTCGGCCAATTCAGTTCACTTCACTATAGTTTGTCTACTATTTTTTTGTTTTTATTTTATTTTTTATGCTGTTAAAAAATCTCCATTTGCTAATTAATTTAGAAGCATTAACACCAAATTTACTACAGCTAACACATTTTCACCTTCTGTTACGTTGGAGCTCGGAATTTAAAGTTACTGCGTTGAGTGATGAATTTTAAGAGCTATAAAGTTTAAATTGTATTACATTTTTTGATCAGTACTAGTAAGAATTTTCTAACCATATTTTTGCTTTTGTACATTCGATTTTTACAATTTTAAGAAAATTTTCGCTCAAGGATATTTTTCAAAATTACGTTCTAAAAAGAAAGAAACAAGGCTTTTATATTTATACGAATTTTAATAACTTCAGTCTTATGTTTTATTACTTTTTAGTGTGAAAATGAAAAATGAGCAATTCTAACCACTTGGCGGTTTAGAAAAGTGCAAATCAGTGGAACTCGTTTCATTGAACAAAATTGAAATTGCGAAATTTTTAAAAAAATTCAAAAAGGGCATTATTTTTCAAAAAAATTCTAATAAATTGGACATTTTAGGAAAATTTGGGATATTGGGCTTTTGACCGTTTTTAGGCTTTGGAGACTCTGAAGCTCAATCTCAAAGCTAATAAAGTTCATTATAAAAGCGTCTCTACCCAACAAAAAAAATAAGCAATTTTTGAATTTTAAACTGTTTTTAATGGTTTTCAGGCGTGGAGCTGGGATCCTTTTAAATTCTTCTATCCAACAAAAAAACGCGACCTCGCTGCGCATTTTTTTCTTACGAAATGCACTAAAAATGACAAAAAAAAGACAAAAGAAATGTTTTGTTTTTTAATATGCTTTGAGAATTATTAAATTATGAAAATTATGAAAAAATCCTTGTTTTTTTATAAAATATACTTAAAATACGGTAGACCGTTCCAGGACCCTAATAAAAATTTTGATAACATCAATTTTTTTTACCAATTTTTTTGTTCTATTATTTTGAACAACTTTCCTGAAAACAGCATTCATATAAATCGATATTCAAAGTCAAATTTTCTTTCATGTTTTTATACGAACTAAAATACCTTAAGTGCATGACCGCTAAGAAAAAATGGTCGCCTTAGAAATAAATTCTTGAAAAAAAAATATTTTTGACTCTTTTTTTTTAAATTTCAGTTTTTTTGTTTTTTTCGATGACCCATGTCTGAGGGTTAATTTGGAAATAATTTAGTGTAAAAAAACGAGCAATTGAAAATTTTCCTAGTAACTTGAAAATAAATCCTGCATGTTTCAGAAACATTTATTTCCAAATATTTTCATTGAAATTCCTATTTCATAAAAATTTCTCTTATAAACAAAAATATGGTTAAATTTTCTTTTTTAAACACACTTTCAATTTTATATTTATTTATTTTTTTTTCGTTTTGATTCATCAATAATTAATTATTTCTTTTTTCCAGTCATTTAACATCATATTGATTGGTTTAATTATTTATGATCATTATCAATATATACACAAATTTATCTGTTTAATTTAATTTTTTTTATCACATCATAATTTTTTATATCAGTTTCTGTGTAATTCAATAAAAATGAAACGATAATTATTATTTTTATTTTCATTTATTGCACACACCTCTTAATTATAAAAAAAAATAATAATAATGAAATCAGAGTTTTTTTGAATTTAATTTAATTTCATTGAAATTTACGTGTATCACTAATGAAATTAATATTTTTGGTCTGAAAAGTTTCGTTTATTTTATATCACTTTCAATTTATTTATTCATATAATTTACTTTTTTGTATGAACTTTTTTTTATTTAAATTATAATAAAATTTGTGTGATACAGGTTTTGTTTTTTTTTTATTGTATGTGTGGCAGATGATCAGATTGATGGAGATAATTTATTATATAATGCAACCGCATTTTAGCACACATTCAGACACATAATGAAATGTTTAATTATCCTTTATCATATCATTTTTTATTTTTATTTTGAGGCTGATCAAAAAATGTCAGAATTTTATCTATTTAATTTTTTATTTATTTTTTTTTGTTGTTTCGTATAATTACGTCAATTTGATAATAAATTATTTTTTTTTTATTGTGTATAGGTGCCATTTATTTATTTTTGTTTCCTAATTTGAATCAAAATATTGATAAAATAATTTTAATTCAACAAAAAAATAAATAAATAACAAATATTTTGGTTTGTGATGATAAATAATTTTTGAATCAATTAATTTAATGTGATATGATATTTATTTTAATGTATAATTTTTAGTATATTTTAACATAAAATTAATTATTAACAATCACATACTTTTATTTTAATTTAATTTCATGTTATGACACGCATTTATTATTATTTTAATGTTCATTATACAGGATATTTTGTTATTTATTTGAATAAAATTTCATTTCTGTGTGTGTGTGTGTGTATTTGTATGTGTGTACGTGTCTGATTATAATTATTTTTATTATAATTTTTTTTTGTATATTTAAATGTGTTTGTCTGCACCACACAGTTAAGAAATTTAAGGAGTGATATGATTTAAAACACGATGTGAATGTAAGCGATGCGGCGCTACAACTAAATCATCTTACAGCGGAAAAGTTTTAAATTTTCATACTGCATTCCGGATGCTGTCTACATTGCCATACGTCTATATGGGTTTCAGTAACATAAAATTTATATACATTTTCAGATGAGAGAGAAAAATGACATGAAATTTCTCTCTGAATTTTCCTCAATAGTACGCATAGTGCAATGTTTGTATTTAATTTTAGTATGCGGCATAATTTTAGGTGAAACATAATAAAAATACAGATGAAAATGAAACAGATTTTATTCCGGTTTACATTTCTGTGTATGTGTGTGTGTGTTTATATACAGGAAGTGTATGGAAAATTAAATGAAACAGTAGGACACGAATATTTATATTAAAGTTAGGTAATTTTTTTTTAAATTTCATCAAATATTCAGGAATTTTCACTTTAGTGTGATAAAACAAGGATTTTTATTTAGAACGTTTTATGCATTTTATCGATTTTTCCTATAAAAAAAATATTTAAATACAATTTTTTTGTATTCAAATAAATTTCATTTTAAATTTTATATTCATCAAACTTTGCACCGGAATTTTGTTGTTCATTTAAATCATCATCATCGACATGTATTTCATTATTTATTAGAGTAAATTGATATAAATAAATGGAATGTGCTACGAGATATAAGTAAATTATTGAAACATATCCTACAGCTAATAATTGTTTTCATTTTTAGGCAATGCATTATTTTTGTTTGTTTAAATTGAATTTAATACCTCTAATTTTAATGATTCAGTGTCATTGATATGCACGGTTCCGAGGAAAGGAAAATTGATTAAAATTTTTTGAAAGTGAAGTGGGAAATTTAAAGATTTTAATTTTCAAAATCAGTTAGAAATTTTGTTTCTCCTAAAATAAATGATTCAATTAATAAAAATTTTTAACTGTAAGCTGAAAACGTTAGCAAAACACCCCAGGGTGGATTGAAAATTATTAACGGCCCTGGCATTTTGTATGATTTTCTTTAAAAATTTACACTAAACTTATTATTACAAGACGATCGACTGCGGCTTTTCTGGCATTTACCAGATTGTCCGTATGGTCACTGATCACCCCTCAGAATAACACGTAGACAACGCAAATTTTCACGAAATTTGCGTTTTATTTATAAAAGTGCTTCGGAATTCAAAAAGAAAAGCTCCAAGCTCAAGTCTTGGTATTCAAAGTAAATTTCATTGGCCAAGAGGGCATTTGTAAATCACTGTGTCTAAATAATCCATATTCAGTGACAATTTTCAAGTCAATTCATTCAATTTTGATAAAAAATTTGAATCAAAAAAACTCACCAAATATTATTCATACATCGCAAATTCTATCAACACATAAAAACGTTAAAAACACAAATTTAACAGCAAATAAAAGTGAATAAAAAGCTAATCCCGGTGTAAAATTTGTAATTGAATGGATTTCAATAGGATTAAACCGGATTAGTTTGTTATTTCAGCACCCAAGTGATATTCATACTGACAATATTTATTCAGGTTTAATTCAATTTTAGAAATAAAAATATAAAGTTGGATCATTTTAAATATCCCTCAATATTTGCCTATTAAACACAGAACTTTGATTCAGATTTGTTTGAGTTTTATATCAAAATGTGTGTTTGTGTGATGAGAAAATTGCCAATTACGGTCTATCAAAAGAATAGAATGAAATTTCAATCATAAAAACGTCAAAAAAGCCAATTAAGAAACAATTTCAGTGTGTCACAAAAGTGAAAAGGACAAAAAAAAACAGCATCATTGTTTATCTAACCAATTGTACCAACATATTCTAGTTTTGTATTGAAATTGATAACAACAAAAAAAATATTAAATAATAGAGAGAAAAACTATTGTCAACTCAAACGTTTATTAAGTGTGTGAAATTCTTTTTGTTTGTCTTGTCTCTATTCAAACATCAAATTTTATTGTTGTTGCAAAAAAAAAATAGTTTGTCAGATTTTCTCTTCATTATTTATTTTTCAATAGATTTTCCTTTTTTCATTTCAATCCCACATAAAATTTTTCACACCTAACATCATACAACATTGCTCTTGTTATTTTCTTGCTGTGTAATCACCAAATTAAAGTATCTTTCACACACACACACAAAAATTCAGACACAATGAACATTTGACCTGATGAGAGAACAAAAATAAAATAAAAAAAAGAACATAAAATGAAATAAAATAAAAATACGCCTCGATTATCACTCAAATTAATGTAATACATATTTTGTCCATCTACCAGCTTGACATGATGATATTCTTATTTGCCACCTATTGTGCGTTGTGTTGATTTTTTTTTGCGATTCATTCTTTGAATGTGTGTGTGTATGGGATTTTTATAATTAGATAATTTATGGTCATACAAGGGTGTTGTGTTAACAAGATAACGGGAAGTTTTCCAGGAAAAAAATACATGAATATGTCATTATAAGTGAAAAATGGTCTTTTTCTTATGACTTGGGCATTCAATTACTTAGAGAATGAGAAAATTGATGAAACATTTGGTCTGCAGTGAAATATTCTGCTTAATTAAATTAAAATTCGGTCGAAAATATTCGATTTTTGTGAGAGAAAGTGAGAAATTAATAGTCAATCACATAGCAATGAGTTCTCAAAGGCCCCTTTGTGATGGCCAAGACGATTTTCATGGTGTTGGGTGACGACAAGTCCTAATTCAATTTCCATTAAAAACTTAAATCCAGTAATTTACTCTAAATCATATTAAATAAGGTAAATCATTTCCCAGACCACACAATCAAACACTAAACTTAATAATAAATGTGTAACCACATTAAAGTTAGTAAATTACCATGTAAAATTATATAGTTAACTAATTTTATAAAATCTCTCGTACCATGAAAAAGACTTAAATTTATTTGTATCATTGAAAAGTGAATAACATTTTATTTGTGTGTGTGTGTAAACTCATTCAAAAATGTTATTTCCATTTTCATTCATAGTCGTCATTTAAACTCGTACATAATTTTCATCCATGAATTACTCTTAGGTGAAATAAATAGCAGAACTAGGATAATTAAAATAATTTTACAAGCATTTTAACATTTTAATTTCATTTAAAATAAAAAAAATTAAAAAAAAACAAAAATCTCTTGTTAAACATGTTGTAAATGTTTTATACAGACATGAGCATAAACAACATTGTTAACATTGATAGACAGACAATGCAAGGATTTAATTGTGTGGAGAAATGCATTAAAGTGAAACGATTTTGATTGAAGAAAGTTCCATTTCTGATTCAATGGCATTTTAAAATTCAATGAAAAAAAATCATTTAACTAAAATTTTCATTTTAACACCCCACGTACGTCCCTTGTAACATGAAAAGAAATGGATGCTGCATTGCAGCTGATCATTTTCTGTTTAAAATCGGACTTTTAAATGCTAAACTACATTTTTATTTTTCTCTAATTAATTAGTTTTGAATTTAAAATACTCAGTTCATTACAAGGGGAGTTTTTTTCTCTTTCAGTGCATTTTTAAAATCGTTAATTTCTTCAACATACATAATAAAAAATATTTGAAGGTGAATGTTATTTTTTTCCATTTTGTTTTACCAGATACTATTAACATGAAATAATCGGTGATAAGAAAATCTATTTTTGATCATTAAATATGTCTGTAATTTAAGACAGGCCATGTGTTTTTTTCTTAAAATACAAGTCACGTTAGAAATAAAAGATTTTTTTATTCGAAATTCTTGTACTAAATCATTTCATTTTCGAACAAAAATGTCAACTGTCATAATTTTAAACAAAAATTCAAATAATTTCCATCCATGAAAAGCTCACAAAACTTTTCCATTCAAATTTTCCTTGTTACACATCCAAATCACAGATGGCGCTTTTCTTGTTTCATTGAAACCATATCATGCACAAAGCTTAAATCGAAAATTCACCATTTAAACGTATACAATTTTCAAAGTTTTTCATGATTTTCACTTTTCATGCAACGTAAAATAAAATTGTAATAGATTTTCACCAAATTCAAACATAAATACTGTGGTGAATTCGTAAAAAATAAACAAAATCTAGTACTGCACTTACCTTAACTCCTAATGGATTACGTTCGATGTCGGCTTCGGTATTTTCACACAAGGACTCTGCTTCACTCAGCCATGCCAAGAACTGTGGAAATTTTTGTAAATAAATAAATAAAATTAATATTATAATAATAAAAAAAATGTGAATGTCTGAGTATGTACAAAAAAACAATAAAAGGGATAAAACACGTTTAGATCATATGTTAAACCATAATTTCTTACCTGGTCTAAATGCCTATCGAATGATTGTAATGAATGAACGGCAGCATGCAGCATTTTTCCACGTGATATTACAGCATTATTTAAATTATTGTATCTGTGCAAGAGAATAAAATGTTAAAGTTATATTGAAATAAAATGTTTTTCATGTGTGTGTGTGTGACTGTGTACGATTAAAAAAAATATAAAATAAAATAAAAACCAAGAAGATAAATGTGAAATCAATAACCTTTTCTCTTACAGTAAGAGAAAGGAATATTGAATTTAAATTATATGAAATTTAAATTTTCATTTCAATTCAATTTTTATTTAGTTTTTAAATGAAATTTGTTTTTCATTCCAATTTTCATTGAAAAGAACCAAAAATTTGAAATAGACGCGTTACATTTGAAAGAAGAAGGATTTTCAGTAAATTTTAAAACTAACTCCCAAAGTTTTTTCTCTGATCTGAACAAAGAATCAGGTCTGAATAATTTCATGCAAGGAGTCGACTGGCAAAATTTGACTTTTATTCAATACCCCTTCCCTCCTAGTGGCGGATTGGCGATACGGGCCAGAAAGACCGCAGTCGATCGTCTTGTAAGATTAAATTTAGCGTAAATTTTAAGGATAATCATACAGAATGCAAGGCCGTTTATAATTTTCAATCCGCCCTGTTCCCTCCCCAAAAGAAAGATTCTTAATCCGACCCTGATTTCATGAACGCAAAATATGGACTCACGGCCTCGATTTTCAAAGTGGCTCGAAATCCATTGAGAAAAATCGTTGAAGAGCAATATTTAAACGATATTATTTTAAAGGCTTATTTATTATGAGAGTATGCTGTGAGAGAGATTTGAAGAGAATACAAAGAGAGAGAGAATTCAATGGATTGAAAATACGAAGAAATTTCATGTCATAATCGAGAAAAATTGAAATCACAACGAAATGGTTCAGTCACAAGAAAAAGTCACAGGTCAATGAGTTGAAATCTATCTTTCATCAATTCAAATCAACTTTCCTCACACACATTTCTCGTTACATGTACTTTCCTAATATTGAATCAATATCGTGATATAAATGGTTAATATTGAAAAAAAATTGCAAATTCTGCAGGAAAACAATGAACAAAATACACATAAAATGTTGTATTACGACTTTTTTTATGTCTGTTCTATCAATATAAACATTTGTATTAGAATATTTTATTGTTACATGCGGACAGAAGTAAAATACGAGAAAAAATCAGTGAATGAATGGAACATTTTATTGAATAGAAAATAATTGTAATAAAAAAATCAACTAAAGACTTCAGAATAGCGGAGTAAACAGAAATTGAATATTTTATTGGATTTCTATCATTCATTTTTTTTTCGTTTTCTTCTCATATTATTATTATTATTGAATCTAAGACATCGTCTTATTATAATTTTTCTATATTTTATTTTACTTTTTTTCTGCACATGTTTATATGCATGAATAAGAAAAACCTGACACTTTATCAATAAAATGTCGATCCTTTTGTTTTTGGGCTGATTTTCTCGTGTATTTTCTCCTTTATTTCTTTCTACATTATTATTATATCGTCTATTAGTAATATTATTATTACACCCTACGACAAATAAAAAAAAAGTTTTAGTACTCCAAGTTTGTTTTCATTTCCTAAAAGTAGAAAAAAAATGAAAAATTTTGGCGTTTACAGTTTTTTAAAATCACGTCAAAAAGTTGAGTTATGAATTTTTGAAATTTTCCATATAAATGACACATTTCGTCATCTCTCAGCACAGAGATTGAAAAACATGCTCTTACTCATTTTGAGTTATCTCGAAAATGAGCTACAAATGAGTTTAATAGATCGTTGGAAAGAAGGAGAATGTGGCTATTCAAATGTAAAGTTTTGGTCGCGGGATCAGCTCAAAAAATTGGGCTTTTCAGGCTCAAGGCAAAAAATTTGAATAAAATCTTTGTTTTTTTTTAAGTTTTTTGCCAATTTTTTTAACTATTCAACTTATTTTAAGATTGAATGTTAAAATTAATATAACTATGTAATACTTTGTGTTTTCAAGTTATTTTGATATTGCTAGATGCAATTTTACTGTGGTAACAGTGGAAACCGTGCAGTAATTAGATCATGAATGTGCATTTCTCTACCAATATGACTCATATTACGCACATTTGATCACTTAATTTTTGTTTAAATACGTATACACAACTGATTTGTATACAGTTAATTTATTTACTTTGAACTTATACAACAAATAGCTAAAAAATTCAAAACGAATAAAACCAAAACTTTACATTTGAATAGCCACATTCTTCTTCTTTCCAACGATCTATTAAACTCATTTGTAGCTCATGTAGTTTTCGAGATAACTCAAAATGAGTAAGAGCATGTTTTTCAATCTCTGTGCTGAGAGATGACGAAATTGGTCATTTATATGGAAAATTTCAAAAATTCATAACTCAACTTTTTGACGTGATTTTAAAAAACTGTAAACGCCAAAATTTTTCATTTTTTTTCTACTTTTAGGAAATGAAAACAAACTTGGAGTACTAAAACTTTTTTTTTATTTGTCGTAGGGTGTTATTTATGCCACACAAGTGTACATAAATAGACATTTTTATTATATATTTGGAACGTCGATAAGAGATATTTTTTATGTTAAATTGTGGTTATCATAGTGCTGTTGTAAGACATTCCACAAGATTATATTGAACATTTGTAAGACAAATGGGATCAAACGCATAATATGAAAATGCTAAAATAATGTCTAGGGTGATGGCAAAATGTTGAATGAAAGTCAAATGAGGTCTTGGGACAACAAGGGAATCGAATTTATTGTGCAATGTATTTCAATAAAAATGTATCTCTTCAAGGTAGATCGGGGTCGGAGGTGAAAAAATTCAGTTAGATGATCAGAGGGCTGAAAATGAATGCCAATGCGCCCTGGATTCAATCAAAGATTTCACATTAAAATATTCAGATATCAATCGCGTCATTGAAATTTCATATAAATTTCTTCTAAGTAAATCCTGATAAAAATACAAAATAATTAAAATAAAAACAAAATCTTACCTTAAATTAACAGCTTCCGTCATCCTTTTTATACGTGAAGTATCATCGGTAGGATAAACAGCAATTAATTTTTGTGTCAATTGGTTAAATAATTCAATTTGATGTTTGTATTGATGCAATTCAGCGTGGAACGACTGAAAAAGATGAAAAAAAATAATAACATTAAAGAACGACTGATAAAAAACATTTAAAAAAAACTCTTCACTTTCATAAAATAAAAAAAGGAATTTCTCTCATTTATTTATACGTATTTTTCACGTATCAACTGGTTACCAGTGAGTAAAAAGCGTGAAAAAAAAGTAAAATTCTAAATAAAAAAAGGGTTAAAATGTGTTTTGCATACAAAATAGTTGTTAAAAGGCGTTGATTATTAAAATTGAATAAAAAAGTCATTTATGCTCTTTAAACAAACAAAATGGCATGAAATTAAAATTTATATCATAAATGAATGAGAGAAGTTAAAAGTGGAGAAAAAAATTCAATGAAAAAGCTGTGAAAATTAATTTTGCAATTTTTTTTCGAAATCTGAACAAGTTTTACAATGACCACATTAGGCCTCATCGAGAGCCAGTGGCAGATTGGCCATACGGGCAATCTGGCAAACGCCAGAAAGGCCGCAGTTGATCGTGTTGTAAAAGTTAAGTTTAGCGTAAATTTTAAAGAAAATCATACAGAATGCCAGGACCGTTAATAATTTTCAATCTGCCCCTGTCGAGAGCACGTGGTGTCCTTATAGAACCTCTCCTAAGATTTTTTTTCAGAGGGGAACTTTTGAGTAGTTCAGTAAACTTAACTAGTTATTTGTTGCTCTGTTTTTTTTTGGAAAGAATATAAAAGATAAAATTAAAAAAAAAGAGAAAATAAAACTGAGCAAAGAAAAAACAAAACATTTAAATCTCATTAAAATAAAAAAAATGAACGTTATCGTGCACGATACACACGAGCGCATATCTGTAGATAAAATATACGATTTACCAAGGAACATTCGGACATTTTGAAAAATTCTGACACATTGGTAAATTTTCTCGATTTCATAAAAAATTTGCAATATTCCGCGATATAGCGGCCATTTTGTTGTCATAGACGGGCGAACGGACGGAAAGTATAAGCGCCCACAAAACTCGCATTTTTTTTAAATTGACGAGAAACATCCTACAAAATTATGAATAATCTCTGAAGGATTTTTTTCGTTCAAAAAATAACAATCGTAATGATAATTTTTTATTATTAAAATATTTGTTTATCTATTCATGATGATGTTGATTATCATTATTTTAAACGCCTATACACAAAAATTTCAAATCTGTAATGCGTATGTAATTTAATATTTGCTCGTAAATAATAGAATTTCTACATGACTTATTCATAAATTGCCTTTAGACAAATATTTTAATGTAAATTTATACAATTTTAAATGTTGAAAATAATAAATGAAAACAGGCTGAAGATAATAATGATAAATATGTATGTGCTTTTTAATCTCAATTAAAATTTTAATGTAATAAATTACCTTTTGCTCTTTTTGTTGTGCTTCAAGGACATCAGCTGTACTTGCAACAACTCCCATTCTTTCTGATCGATTTTCCATGCGAGTCAGCCATGCTTCAATTTCCAACCGTTTTGCCTCGAACCTTCAATGTTTTAAATTTTTTTTTTAATTAAATAATTTTTCTTTCAAAGCATTTTGAATACATTTACCTTTGTGAATCACCCAACATCGCAGCTAATTGTGATTTTCTTTGAAGTACAGCTTGTGAAGTTTCATCCCAATGTTCACGTAAACGAGACACTATAATAGAAGTAAAATACAATATTAAAATGCATGTTGACTTTATAAAATGAAATAACAAAGAAAAACGAGCTGATGATGATTTTGATGCAACTTCATGTAAAAAGGAAAAAATTGAAAAGCAAAAATTACTTCAACACGGCAACTTTTCAAATAATAACAATAATAATGATAGTAGAAAAACATTGTCATGTTTTGTGTTCTTTTCATATTCTGTGTTCTATTAGTCAAATAATGAAGAGAGTTTACTTGCATGTTCATCGAAAAAACTTCAGTTGAAAAAAAAACATGATTTTGCATATCAAAACAAAAAGTGTGTGTTTTTCTTCGACGGATTTTTTTTGTTTGAATTATCAAGCAGTATGCAAATTATGAAGTTTTTCAATGAAAAAGTTTTTGTTTGCCCATGACTAACTTAAAAATTGAGTAAAAAAGGAGTGTCATTAATGTTCAAAATAAATATGACTTTTTAGTGTAACGTAAGATAAAATGCACTATTACAGACGGTCCGTCCGCCGTCATTTGATCCTCATTTAGTTCCATAACTTCGGAACGGTCCATCGGAGCGAGGTCGGGTTTTTTTTTGTTAGACAGAGGAGGTTTTAAGGATGATTTTAAACTCATTGGTTTTGAGATTGGGCTCATGGATGGGCTCTACAGCCTCGAAAACCAGAAAAACCGTTAAAAACGGTTAAAAATTTAAAAAATTTGATGATTTGTTTTGTTGGATGGAGAAGTTTACTAAAATGAACTTTAACTCATTGGCTCTGAGATTAGGCTCAGGCATTGGACGCAGAGATTGGACTCAGGAATTAGGCTCCAGAGCCTGAAAACGGTCAAAATCCCAAAATTTCTAAAAAAAGTTCAAAACAGTTTTTGTCACAATCATTTACAAAAGTTTTCCGATCAAAATATTTAAATTTATTCATATTTATTTTATTTAAAACTTAATTTTATTCAATGAATCGAGTTCCATCGAAGTGCACTTTTCTAAACCACCCAGTGGTTAGGAGTTCTAATTTTATTTTCTTTTGTGCTTACAATGCATTATAGTTGCTGAGACAAATATATTTTGATCTAAGTGACTAATATGCATCGTTGGTCAAGGGTCATTCGGGTCTATCTTATTAACACGCAGTCTTTATAATACAGAGACTTTGGCAATTCAAATAATCCCCAAAAATAAACTTATGACGGAGCATAAGATCAAGCATCTTACATTAGAAATTGATATATTAAAACAGTTTGATTCAACTGGATACTTCCCTGAAGTAAAGTTTATTAGAGAAAGACAAAATTTTATCTATTTTGCAAAAAGTTTTTGCCAAGGAGGAAATTTAATGACACTGGCCGAGTTAATAATTAATGGTTTGTACCAGTTAAATGAACAAAAGAAGCTGTATGTTCCGGTGGTTAATAAAGAAAAGGAAGTAGAAAACCATGTATCTGAAACATCTAACAATGTATATCAATGTGGAATTTGTTTTAAATTGTTAAAATCACGCAGAACATTGAATATACACTTAAAAACTCATGATCCAGAAGAATTCAAGTATACTTGTAGTTATTGTAGTAGAAACTTTCAATACAAACAGTCATTATTGCGACATTTCCAAACATGCCTTAAAAAATCCTGCGTTAAAATAAATAATGTATGTAAGCAATTATCATTTTACATTTAATTTTTTCACATTTCAAAAGATGTGTTAAGTATAAAAAAAAATTATATTTAAATTAATTAGATAAAATTAGAATTAGATTAAATATTTAAATCCACTTCTAATTTATAGACAAAATTTATTTACTGTGATTGTGACAGTAAGGCTGTTCCATTTTTTTTTCTCGTCGCAGTCCTGCCAAAAAACTAAGTGAGCGACGGAATAATAAATAAAAGTAATGTATATTTTTTAAAAAAAATATTCTAATATGAAGCTTAATAACACGAATCACAATGTTGTATATTGTTCTTCTCATATTTACGATCGTTAAAAATTTTCCAGTAGTTCAATTGTCTTTATTAATTCTTTACTATAATTCCTATTTTTAATTATTAAAATTAAAACTTAATTATATTCAATGAAACGAGTCACATCGAAATGCACTTTTCTACACCGCCCAGTGGGTAGAATTTCCCATTTTTTATTCTACAATTTTCCTTAACTCCTAAAAAATACCCTTAAATGGGTACATTTTACCCTTTTAAGGGCAATTCAAGTAAAAACCATATAAAATACCCTTAAATGGGTACATTTTACCCTTTTAAGGGCAATTCATTCAAAAATCATGTTTATTTGTAATTTCATCTTAATTTCAATTCATAAAACATATTTTTTCTCATCAAATTGAATTTTAAACTGAAAACAAGCATAATAATCATAAAAAGGAACATAAAACATCTAATGACGTCCTTTTTACATTTCAAGATGAATCACTTAAGTATCTGCATAATTTAAAATATAAAAAGTATAATAAAACTAAATAAAACATTTCCAAACTTTAACGTACTTTTTTTTACAATTACATTTATATTTATTTTACAGGTGAGAATAATTTTAACGGAAATATTCGTACATCGTACTGACACAAAACTGACACTTTCTTGTCTTAAAAATGTAAATGAATGTTATTTTTTATGCAGTGTCTCATCAGTATCTGTATCCATATCGTTATTCATGGAAGAAAAAAACTGAGATAAAAATAAAGGTTACGGGGTATGATAATGGTCCTCAAAGTGTAATAAAACAGCACGTAATTGACTATAAATTTTGATCACAGCAAAAAAACTTGAATGGGAATTCGGGTATGAGTTGATTTCCGTATTGTATCAAAAAAGTAAGTCTTAATTTTACTTTATTATTATTTTTCTTTTTAAAATTTCACTCATTTCACGTCTACAATCAAATAATAATTGTGTCAAGTGCAAGAATGCTGTATTTGATATAAAACATTATACTTTTGAAGATACGTTAAATTAAATGTTTGATGAGGAAAAAAAAGTTAAGTTAAAAATGTCCGGAGGGGAAACACAGACGCTATGTTAAAGTAATTCTCATTTGCGTGCGTAAAGTGAACAAAAAAAAACGAATAAAATAAATTTGAATTTGAGTCCGTGTTGTAACAAAAAAAAGACGTGATTATTTTAAATGGGTAATTCAATTGTTATGTCATATAAAATTATTTTAATAATTAAATAAGGATTCCGTTTTTAAATTGCTTTCAATTAATTTTACATACACCTACATTTTAAATGGATATTTTTCAAGGTATCATCTTGCTTTTATTACAAAGCATAGCAAAAATGGATCAATTGTTATCAAAAAACGTATCAAATTTGAGAATTTTCTTGTAAATCGATCGAAAAAGAACAAAGATAAACTTTTTCATCTTAATAATTTATTTTTTTCTTCAAACTTTAATATAAAAAAAAAAGTGAAAGAAAAAACTTTGTAACACACAAACTTATGGTCATTTATTCATCAATACAAACACACACACACACTCACACAATCACCAAAGATAAAATGAGATATAAAAAAAAAACATTAGTAAATATTTTACAGTCCGATTCCCATTTATTGATGACCTTTCTTTGCTTTTCTCTCACCCACATATTGATGTTATTACATATTAATGTTACATTGGCCTTGCTTTCACTAATTCTGTTCTTTTTTTCTTGTATTTTTCCATATAATTTTTTTTATCAGGATATTTCGTTTACCTTTACAATGTAAAAGTACAAAAAATATAAGAAAACTAGTTCCAGATGAGAGAATTCAAGAATAAAAGGTACCCTAATCAAATATAATTTATTTATGAGTAAATGATTTGTTTGTTGTTTGTTTTTCATCATGTCAGTCTAACTTGAACTACCTTTTATTTGTTTTCAATCATAGTGTTTTTTCGTTTTTTTTGGGAGGAAAAAAATAACATGGAAATTATTATGTTTTATTAACATGAAAAGAAAGGAAATTTTCATAGAGGAAAAACTGTGTAATATTGATAATGATAATAAAAAAAGGTAAAATAGTAGTGCGGCTAGACATACTCATTTACTTATTTGTCACGTTTTTACTTTGTTCTTTGTTGTAAGTACAATAAATTAGTTTTTTTCCTTGTGTTTTATGAAGTTTTAATAGAATTATTTTACATGATAGAATTTTTTTTTCAGGGTTGAGGAACTAAAAGGGTGTCTATTGTAACCATGAAAATTGAATGATTGTGCGGCCCTCAATGTCGATGATGATTTTTAATTTATTTATTTAATTTTTTCTCTTCATAGCACCACCAGTGACCCACAATGGGTCCTTGAAGGTATGTCTTTCATCTACATGAAACTTAAATCTATATTAATCTATATCATGCAAATTATTTTTGATAATGCTCTACCTTATCGGCTTATCCTAAAGACATCTACTTTTTGCTACGTATCAAATAGTTGAGTATCTTGCTACGGTGCGATAGTATCAATTTTTTTTCTGCTCTATACAGATTGGTACCAGCTTGTGATCAAGTTCCATGGTGTGTTCTGCTATTTATCGCACCATACAATCCAATCAGGATAAAACTAAAGTATATAGTACTGATGATTGTCCGCTCTGAGTATCGAACCCAATCAAGTTGCAAAGCGAATGCTTTAACCAATGGACCAATGAAGCGATGATGATAATCAGATGACATTTTGCAATATAACCCCTATTTTAGGCTGTTTGTGGGCAACAGTATATGTCATAGAGAAAAAATTGAACCTGAGCCTTCATTCTGTCATTCAAATAGTTGCATCTTTTCCAAGTCATCTATATGAATTGAAAACACACATTTGGGTCTAAATAAATTTTGTAGTTGCTTGAATGGAAACTGGCACCTATGAGTTGGAATGCGATACGTTCACTATTAAGCTATGACTACTCGCTTTAACATCGTCAGAGGTTTCTTACTATACGTGCGCTATTTGGCACCTGTTCTTTACAGATTTTTACCTGTAGTGCCCTCAGATCTGCTTCTATGCCATTGTCTTTCTCACTTTTGATCAACCAAACTTAAAACGAGCATTTGGATTGTTTTAAAAAAGTTTTACAAGGACACGGCCTTGGTTCATTCATCATCTTAGTCTGATAGACTGGCAATCTATCAACAGTAAATTTTTTCATCGGTCTTGGTTATTGGCCACGATTTGGACCCATATAGCGCAACTGGTTGGAAAGAAATTCTATTGATTTCTAAGGAGGAGAAGACAAAAGTTCTCTCTTCGTAATCAGAGGAAACACATGTCAAAACCAGTAATTTTGTTTTTAAATTAACTCTTATTTACGTACATCTCCATATAAATTTTTACTCTATCATTGTTTTCATTATTTTCATTAAAAATTGCAAACCAAACAAATTTTTTTCTCTAAATGAGTCATTTTATTTTAATCCAATATCATCATATCATTTTCATTGACTTGAATTTATTTTTATACCATTTTAGTCTTAACTTATCGTCTTCATTTTCATATAATTTATGTTTATTTTACAAAGTGTAATTTTCTTTTCTTTATCAACGACAACAAAAGCCAGTCCGTCCTATAAACTTTTAATATTATTTTACGTTTAGATTCGTTGTCATTTCAAACAAAAACTACTTTTCCTCTTCTTTATAGGACTTTTACAGTTGTTTTTCTTTTTTTTTGCATTATCTTATGTTTTTTCTATTTTAAACCATTCTTTACAAGAAATTGCATTTTTTTTTCTTCTCCCCTTCAATACATTCCAAACACCATAGGAATGCATCTCATTTAAAATGATATTACCATGCTTTAACTGCACTTGTCTCATATCAGAAAAAGACACACCTAAACACTTATTACGATGAACTAGTGCAATTTTCTTTTTAAATATATCTCATAGAGACAAACAAAAAACTGAGTAATAATAAAAAAATGATATTTTTTTTGAATGAAATGGAATTGAATTGAATTGAAAAATATCAAATAAATTTACATTTCAATATGTGACTTTATTTTAAATGTTACAACAACAGTGTTTTAGTTGTGTGTAGTTAAAGGTAAAAGGAGAATAAAAAGACGAATTTATATTTGTATTAAAATCGTGTCTTTTTGTGGTTTCATTTAAAAAAAAGTATAGAAATTTTTAAATTTATTCACAGACTCAAAGAGAGAAAATATTTTTTTTTGTAGAAGGGAAAAAACTGGATTGATTTCACACAATATCTTAAATTTTCTCATTTAAAATAAACTCAATTGATGGAAATGGAGCAACATGTAAATGTGGAATATATATGAAAATAAATTGTGGCACTTGCTTATACGTTTATTATTATTATTATTGTGCGAGATGTCAATCAGTCTGTCTGCCAAAAATGTGACGTGATCTTTTTTATTTATTTTACATAAAATTTTATTATAACATGATGAATCTAAATTTTTATATTAAAATATCGCATATTGGGATGAAATTGGGATCTATTTTTAAAAGGAAATGTAAAATAAAATCTCTTTGTTGAAAAATCCTTTGTGATTTACACACACATACAAATTTGATTTCGGTTACAAATTCATGAAATTTTACACGAATATTAATTTATTTCCTTTATTATGATGATGGAAAATATGAAATCTATTTAATTTTTTATTATTTAGGTCGTCATATATAGTTTAATATTGATTTTACACACACATTTTCATACATAGAAGGATACCTCGGGGATATTATTGACACTTTATTTCATTTATTAAGGTTCCATACAATATGAAGCAATTTATTATCTTTTCTATGACGTTTAATGGAATAAATTGGTGTATTATTTGAGAGAAATTTTAAACTGATTCACTTGGGTCGGAGTAACAATAAATAAATAACAATTTTGTGATAGATGAATTTTTGATGTCATATTGAACGAGAGAAAGGGAACAAAATAAACAATAAAAAGTGCCACAAAACACAATGTATTGAAACAGATTGACGAGAAAAGGTGAGAAATAATGAAATTTATTAAAATATTAAATTTAATAAGGTTTTTGTTGTGCAGATCGATCATTTGGAATTACATGTGTTAAAAATAGTTGCCAGGAAAAGAATGTCAAAGTAAAAAGATCGTTAAAATATTAAATAAAACAGTCAGTCTTGTGATACGAGTGAAACAGATTAAACGTATTTCTATTAAAATTAATTTATAAAAAAAAAGAAAAAATAATTTGTTTTTATAGACATATTTTCATCTAATAAATTCCATTTTCGGGTCAATCTAAGGTACATTGTCCAAGTCTAAAAAGGTCAATTTAAAGTCAATCTAACATTTGGTCCGCCCACAGGTACATTGTCCAAGTCTAAAAAGGTCAATTTAAAGTCAATCTAACATTTGGTCCGCCCACAGGTACATTGTCCAAGTCTAAAAAGGTCAATTTAAAGTCAATCTAACAACATGGAACAGTAAAAATTTTAAAGGACAATTCGCGAAGTTCTGACAGCTCTCATTGCGTTCAATGATGATTGAAAGAAATTTTTTGACATTTTCAAATAAAGGTGTGGCATTACAAAAAAAAATTAAATTTTTGCTTCTCATTGAGCATTAATATGAGCTTTAAATCATTTGAAATGAAATTGCCAGGGGCTCAATTTGAATTAAAATAACATCAGTGTGAGTAACATGCAAATAATCATTTTACTTCTTGTTTTTATTTCACACAAAAGAAAATAACCTTAAGTCGCTGTTTTGAAATAATTATTTAGAAATTGTTTAGCTGGAAGTAAAATTTTGTTTTTTTTATCTCTTAGGTTTGAGTCTAAAAATATCAAATTCATGCATAAGTGAACAGGATTCCAAAATATTCATTATACAAACAAACCCACGCTCACAGCTTACATCTGCATGGCAAAGTTCACCGTTACCTCAAAAGATAAAATGTCAAATTTAGACAAGAATACTGAATTTTCGATATCGAAATTAAAAGTTTCTCAATATTTGATGTGTTCGACTATCTTAAAGATAATTGAAAGAAATTTTTTTAACATTTTTTTTCAAGATGAGTCTTTCCATATGTTGAAATTCGATAATCTGTGGGTATGGATTTTCTTTGAATAGAAAATCTTAAATAAAAGTAAGTAAATGCGTTGGGAAATTGATATTTTTTTTTTGGCAAATTGATGTGCTTTTTCATATGGAGGCTGGTTTAAATGCCTCGTTTCCTGTAACATGCAGGTTGGGGTGATTTCAGTTATGAAGCAGGGGCGGATTGAAAATTATTGACGGCATTCTGTATGACTTTCTTTAAAATTTACGCTAAACTTAACTTTTAGAAGACCATCGCCTGCGGCCTTTCTGACATTTGCCAGATTTCCCGTATGGCCAATCCGCCACTGTGATGGAGTAGTCATAAACACCTTGTAAGTGTTAATCAAAGAGCTCCGTCTGCGGACCAAATCAATTTGGCTGCGGGGCGTTTTCAACTTACAGTGTAGCAACTCTTGACTTTTTGGAATGTCTTTAATAAGAAATGGAGTTTCTAGGCCCTTTAAGGCTCTCAAAAGTGACACCTCGCTGTATTATTTGATGATACTGGTATATGACTTATGCGTACACAATTTTTGAAGTTACCGTATGTGCATCTATACAAAATAAACCTCAAATTATAACAGCACCTCAATTTACATGATGCCACAAAATATAAATAAATAACAAAAAAAAAAAACATCATTCTTATGGTTAAAATTAAGAGATAATGACAGTAAATATCCCTTGTAATCCCTTATCCAGTCTTTCATTCGCCATTGAATGACAAATTAATATTAAAGGAAATGTATGTAAGACAATGTAATTTGATACCATGAGACAGCAAATTTAATCCATCCACCTTTGCAATTTTTTGTGTTATTTTACGTGTGTGTGTGTGTTTGTGTAATAAAACGCTTTACCCTAATCTGCCTAAATCAATTTGACAAATAATCAAACAATTCACACATGATTCCACATCAAAAAAGAAAAGTAACAAAAAATTGAATGATATGAAATAAAAAAAAAATCAAAATAAAATGATAAAACATAAAAAAAAGCATTTGAATCGCGATATGAAAAATATTTAAATAAAAAAATATACATAAAAAAATTGAAGCGATACAACAACAAAACATATAAAACCTTTAGATTACCTTTTAGGCACATACGTAAATTATCCATATCAGACTCACATTCAAGGATTGGTAATTCAAAAACTTCTCCTACAATAATAATGAAAATATATACAAAAAAAAATGTTTCAGTCTATATCTTTTTTAAATTTTATCTGTTTTAACATCAACTTTATCAAAAAAAAATATATATATGATATTAAATCATAAAAATATAAGAAAAATCAAAAATAAATATATAAAATAATAACAATAAAAACAACAATTCACATAAAAAATATTTCGCAGTTTCATTTTTGGTTAAATTGTCATATATTTTTATGTATTTTACTATGATTTTTCATTTGAATTGTGCGAAAATAGAATTTATATTGTTAAAATTATTGTTATTTGAGGATTAGGGTGACCATTTTTCCCTTGAAACTGAACAAAATTTATTAGAGCAAAGCGTTAATGGAATGAAATGACATGGCAAAAGCATTTCTGTAAACTTTAAAATAAAAAAATGGTACACAATTAAAAAAAAAATTTCAAAAAATATGATAAAAAATCACATAAAATCAAAGTTATGTTGCTTCAGTTGGTGATGTTACACACAACACGCATATGAAGCACTAAAAGCTTATTTTCAATATAAATATTTATTTCACCACAATGTTTTTCATATCTATCAAAATCTGCTGGGAATGACGAGAATTTTATAAAATATTGTGTCATTGTTGGTATACTTAAAAATATTTAAATTTTTTTTTTATTTTTGTTTGAATTTGAATTGAATCGATTTTTGGCTATTTGTTCATTTTATTTTGTTTTATTATCATTCAAAATAATAATAAATAATAATAAAAAGCATCAGTACAAATGTTGCATTTAAATGCGTTGATTGAGGGAAAATAAAAAGATAACATTCAATTGAAAGCGATCACATACAAAAATTATGTGTGATTGTGTTTAAATTGAAATGTCATGATTTTTGTTTCCTTTTCAATGCAATGAACTTTTTTTTTATTGTGCGTTTTATGTAATGAAAAGTGATTTTTGCTTTTCTTTATTTGTAGTTTTACCTTTATTTAAACGCATGACAGTCAAAAGTTTAATTGGTGTTAGAAAAATATGAGAATAAGGGAAACTATTAAAAATGGTGATGATGCATTTTTTATTGTGAAATATTATTCCTTTACAATTTTGTTTCATTATGATTTGGATATCAAAATGCAACATAATTTGCCATGAAAATCCTTACAGCATTTAAATTCTGTCAAATTACGTTAAATCTCATCTGAACAATTAATATTCCATGTATGAGTGAAGACTTATAATTTACAAAAAAGGATTTATTTCTCCTAATTGTCACAAATTTCTTTGTTTCTCTTGAAAACAATCTCATCTCAATTTTTTCATCCTATTTTATTTTATTTTCATTTCATTTCATTTCATGATATAGGTCCCAATTTTTAATTAAGACAAAGACTAAATTACTCTCCTTTATTGTATTACAGCTTCACATAATAACTGGGGATGATGCCAAAAAACGTTTTTCTATTAAAAGTCGTACGTCGTGTATTGTACGTGTGGGTGTTCTAATTACACTAAATATCTTGATATTAAAGGGGTGTCATTTTCATCTCTATTCTCTACACGTCTCTACACGTTTCTTTAAACTTTTTGTCATCAGAAAATGATTTTATTTTATTTTTACGTTTATTTGTGAACATTTTTAAGCATACACACACACATTCGTACACAGAGAAATTTTATACCTTTAATTATTTATATTTATGCCTTTTTTGAGAATATTTCAAGGGAATAATATGCATTGTTGAACGTTTTACGTCTTCTTATTTAGTAGTTTAGTTTCAATGTAAAAGAATTTGTAAGAGAAAATGTAAAATTTTTTAAGTTCTTCTGTGAGTTAAGTGGTAATGTGCAGTAAATATTTTATAAGAAGATAAAGTTAAAAAGCACAGTGTTTGAATCATTATTTGAATAATGGAAAATTTAATGGTCGTCTTATGTTCACATTGCACTCACACACATACACACACACAAATAAACATATGGCTTAAGACTGTAAGACTCTAATTAGAATATGGCTTGAATTAAATTTGGTCAAAATGCAATGAAGAAAGTTTTTTAACCAAAAACTGTTTTTAGTTTTTTTTCGTCTCAAAAGTTTTTTAAATTTAACAATAAAAAAAAAAGAAAATTTATGAAACATACTTCTTCACTTTATACAAAAAAAAATAAAAGTAGAAAATCACCCACCATGTTTCATTTTTTTCGTGATACCACAAAAACATAAAAAAAAACATCTTGTAAATAATATGTTCAAAATATCCTGTTAGATTATGGGGTGCGAAATATGTTATTATTATGAATGTGAATGCGAATCAAAAAAAGGGTTGATTTTTATGTGATCATTGCTCTGTTAAAGACGATTTTTGAATTACATTACACAATCCAAGCACTTTACGGAATCCATACAAAAGACATGCATGAAAGTGATATCTTTATTTGTTTTCATTGTAGAATTTTTTTTTAAATTTAATGCGCTTTTATATCCAGAAAATTTGACTTTTGTGATTTTGTACAGAGAGAGATTTTTAAATGAAATGCTCAAAATTGATAATAAAATCTCGAATCATGTTCATTGAGAAAATTCTTTGATCATTGAATTTGTAACAAAAATGCACTTATGTGAATAACTTAATTTTTTTTTTCTGATTTCGTGAAATTTTTATGAAAAAAATATTTTTTATCAAAAAAATAAAAATGATGTTCGATCAAGTTTTATGAGTCAAGTGGTTTGCTTCCTTTATTTTCTTGTTGTTGTCTTGAAAATTATTTTTTTTTATTTTTCTATCGAATTAAGGTTTTCAACAAGGCAAATTCATTTTATTAAGTGTTACAAGTGTGTTCGCTCCTTTAAAGCTTAAAATCGCATAACTTATTTAATAAATTATGTTTTTTTTCATAAAATTTAAAAAAAATTCAAACAAAAAAAAAGAATTAGTGAAATTTTACAATTTTTGAGTTCTCGTGACATGTCCGAGTCAAATCAATGAAAATTCAATCAGTTAAAAGACCTTAAATTCAAATACATTTTCCTCAGGGTGTTAGGGATAAAATATCACTTAATTTAAATAAATTTTATTCCTCATGAATATTTTTGATACATTTTCAATAACAAATTTTATCGTTTTTTATTATTATTTCTTAAAGCTAATGATGTGCAAATAATGGTTATTTGAAGATGATTGAGTATATTTTTGCTGAGGAAATATTTTTTCTAACAAATTCTGTTTTTTTTCCTTTATTATTGTTTACAGATGCATAGCATAAAAAAATATTATGGATAAAATGATATTGATCTTCAATTACATCGAAAAGAGAGATAAACAATGTGGCAGTTACAGTATCGATATTAAAATGTGTGTTTTGTACGAATTTAGGACCAAATTTAATGCAAGTTAAAGTCAAATAAAGACACTTAAGTTCTTTCAACCCCTTCAATGTTATCATGACAACAATCACCAACTTTTTTAAAAATACGTGTTTTCCAGGTTTTTGTCATACAAAACACAACATTTTCTTATCAAGTAAAATTTTCACGTTCTTTGACTTTTATCAATGATAACCGAGACTCAAAAGATGAAGAAGAGGAAAAAAAACATTTTTTATTTTTGTAAACATATTGTGGCGACGATGGTGCTCTATGCATATTAAAATATTTGTCACACAAATTTCACCGTGGTGGGTGATGTAACAGTTTTTTCATACAATTCATACAATTTTTTTTGTTGATTTCAGGAGAACCACAAAATTTTATGACACAATAATCGATAAAATTTTATACTCAACACTATAAGGTTGAATATTAGACGAAAAAAATAGGAAAACAAAGTGTTCATAAACAACTTTATTTTTTTTTTTGTATTTTAGTTTTGAGAAAATGAAAGCGGTTGTGGTTTTGCTTGAAATGGTTGTGACCAAAAATCATTTAATAATGAAGTTAAATTTTAAATTAAAACTCATTTATTTATTTTGATGATGATGATGAAAGTAATTTAGTCTTAAACTATAAGATAAATAAAATAGACAAACAAATTCTCATTTATTTGACATCATGAGGTTAGAATTTTATGTCTTCTCGATCTCTAAAGTTTGAAATTGCCACAGTAACAATAAATGCAAAAAATAGTAATAAAATATAAAATAAAACAAACTCTTTGGTAAAAAAAGAAGAAATTTAATGTCACATGGATTGTTTTAATCTGAACATGACAATTCTCTTTACAATGTTTATTAGTGTCTAGACAAAAAGTGTAAATATTAGTACTAAACAAAAATACCATAAAATCCTCTTTTACACAATAAAACTTATATACTTTTGTATTGACCGTTCAGATTTATCACAACATGCCACTCACTTGAAAATGTACACACACAAACATAAATATTTTTAAGAACCAATATCAAGATATGCAACATATCACGATTCAAAATGAATTGCTTGCACTTAACTTGGTGCACATACACGTATTTTATTGCTTATAAAACAACAAGAGAATAATATCATCGAGTACACAAAACATATCGTTAAGTAAAGAAGCCGTTTATTTAAAGTGCAGTAATAAATTTGTGGTAAAATGGCTGCTCGATTAATTTAATTGGACACTCATTGTCTTTCACTTGACATTTTCTTTAGATTATATCGAGTTTGACTATGGATGATACATGGAGAAAATAATGTGTGGTATTTAAAATTCTAAAACATTTTATGTGAGATTTGGAATTTGATATTGATAGGGGAAGGTGAGGTTTTGACATATCGAATATGATTTTTCAATTTAATTTCTTGAATTTCGACCTGGAACGACAGGATTTGGAACTAAAAATTTTTTTATGGAGTTTTTAAGAATTTTTTAAGAAGAAGAACTTTTTTTAAGAATTTGATCTCGATTTGAAGTAGCAAAACGAGAATTTGCTTCGGTAAAGCCTTGCAATGAAGAGTGAAAACGCCCGCAGTACAAGTGACTTGGTCCACAAACGGAGATCTTTGGTTGACGCTTACAGGACATTTAATGAATGACATTTTTATCGCATTTCCAGTTAATTTGGAACTAAAATTCGAGTGTTATGGGCACTCTTAGACTATGCATATTATGCGGGGTGGTCTCCGGGGCATTTTCAACTTAGAGTGTACGTACACTGTACTTAGACATACAAAAGTTAGTGCCAGGTCCTTAAAGGCTAAAAAAAATATCAATTGATAATTTTTGATCCATTATGGCTTTAATTGGTCTTTTAATATTTTATGTTTGTTTATAAGGAATCTGCACCCACATTTCAATTAAAGTCATTTGCAACGCCATCTTCCCCTACTCTCCCATTTAAATATGTAATGTGTCGAAAATTGCATCTGCATCTGAAATTTTATATTTTGTGGTTTTAAATCGAAATATTATGTCAGAGTTCAAGACATCAAATGTTTAAATTTAAAACTAAAAACAAGTATTTTAAGAAATTTTAGTTCTTGATTAATTGACAGGTGTCTTTTAAAATTGAATTTCATTTTCTCATGGAACATAAAATAAGGAAATAGGTTAAATTTAAATAAAAAAAGTATTCATCCGGATCTCTAAAGATACGAGTTTATCTAAAATAAAACATAAAGAAAAATTGAGACACGTGACCAGAACATTTCAATTTTCTTGAATCTCATACCATAAACATAAACACAAATATTTATAACAAATTGCTTAATGGATTGAAACTAATACGATAAAACACATTATTTTTAAATTGACAAATAAGGACATTATTCAAATTTTTCAGAAAAAATTGTTGTATAGAAAATCTCCATAAATTTCCTCATACAATGATCGTCATTTTATTTTATCTCTAAGCTAACATTAAAATAATTTGGGTGGAGGCTTTATTTCATTTTATTTTAGACAAAAATCTCTTAATGGGTTACTCCACAGGGAATAAATTAACCAAAAAAGTACATTGAAAATATTGTCCTTTCACATTATCATATTGTAGATCGACACGTAAATCTGTTTTAATGTATATATGAATAGAAATTTGATAACAGGATATTTTCATGTTAATAATTGAAAGTACAGAGATATGCATAGGAAAATTTGTCATAGAAATGTTTTGAAATCAACGAAACATGATAATATCACTTGTTTACTACAATTATTTTGAGCTGTATTGTGTGTGGCTAAACAATAGTTGATACAAAAAGAAAAACATGTTGTTGGACATTTAATATGAGTGTGTTTAGAATTCGGACAACAATGGACAACATTTAATATTAAAGATAAAATTAATTCAAGCAATAGAAATTTAATTGGCAATTCAACTTTTCAAGGAAATTTATCACCAAGTTGAAGCTTTCTTCGAAATAAAAAAAAATTGGATGAAATTTAAGGCATCGCCTTATAAAATCACCTGTGAAATTCATCGTATCGAAGTAAATCGAAAAAGCTGTCGAGATATCACGATTTCCTAGCGATTTCAATGATTTCTTTGAAAAAATAAATAGTGGAAAATGAATCAACTACAGTCAACTTGCAGCAGAAAACAAATTAATGTAAAGCGTCGCGTTTAAAATTCGTAGGACCTTTTTTAATTCGTAGGAAACTTCAACTCGGTTAATTTATGAAATTAAGATGTTACTATTCATGTAATTTTCCATTTTTATGATCATAAAACCCACATTTAAGGAAAAAAACCCAAAATTTACACTCAAATCCATTAATCTTGTTCAGGAGGCACTTCAAATAAACAAAAGCCAGGATTTATTATGCCTATGATTATATTTTGTTGATAAATAATTCATTACATAATTTTATGTCCGACTTACAAACATATTACAATAATAATAATAAAAACATGTATGATTAGATTATGTGAAGCATTAATATAAATAATAATCCGCATATTATTATTTTATTACAAACACACACATTAAACATTTTTAGGACCTTCCTTTATATCAATACACTTGTCACATATGGAAAATCTCAGTTAATTGTGTGTTTTTGTCTGTTTATTTACTCCAAGTCACATAATAAACTAAACAATACATAATTTTTTTTTTTAGATAGTAAGAGTCACACGACAACAATGTTTTATGGCTTTACCCAGTAGGTTTAGTATTGCAATAATAAAATAGAGCGATAAAGAGTTAAATACATGTTGTTAATTAAAGTGGTAGCAATAGTGAATGCTAAAATAAAATAAAGTAAAAAAAAAATAAAACTTAATAAGTCATCAACCTCGTTATATATTAATGTCATATCCACATGTGGTGAACCATATTTTTCTTTCAACTAATATGAAAAAAATATAAAAAAATGATAACGTTTTAAAAAAGTGTAATTTTCTGTGTAGAAGACTCAATTTAGTATCATCACACGTCATAAATAGTCATCTTATGTGATTTTTTTTCATATATGTCATTTGTCGTATGATGATACTTTGATACTGAAATGATATGCTTTTAATGAAAAGAAGACATGTGAGGAAAAATATAAAATGAATTGAAAGACTTCCTCAACATATGTGAACTTTAAAATGTTCATAGATGATGAAAACGTATTCGTTAAATTTTATTAAACTAGGAGGCTTACAAAATAACGATTAATTTGAAATTGTGAGTTAAATTTGAGGTTTCTGTTTCTTGGTAAGCAGATGAAACTTAAGCAAAATTTTTCGAACTGTCAAGCTTCATTTTTAAACCCATCAATTTTTTCAATTCCTTTATTAGGCTTTGGGTGAACGGACAATTGAATCGGGTTTTAGAGCCTTATTTTTATATGAACATTTTTATTTAACACGAAATTTATTTTACTATAAAAATAAGTGTCTTTCGATCAAACACATACAATGTATAAGCTTAAAGTGAAATAAAAATTACTGCCAAATCATCAGACATGTCATTTTTATTTTTAAGAGAAAAAAGTAACGTAATTTTACTGCTTTACTTCATAAAAAAGCACATAAGATTATACTGAAATGTATTTAATACATTTCTTCACTGTGTCTTAACAAACGAAGTACTTGGATGCATTTGAGGGAAAATTGTTATCGATATGAAAAAATGCGAATAATGTGGTCTCTCTGATGGTGTGCGTATATAAATAGCATGAATGACCTCCAACGATACTTTTCAGAAACAATGCAGATGTTCGTTGTGGAGTGGGCTGACCTAAAGCGAGATGTATCGATAGCGTAGAATAAGATCTTAAGGAGCTAAGAGCTAACTGGAAAGAAAAAGCCCAGAAAAGAGATCTGCGGAATTCAATTCTTGACCAGGCCAAGTCTAGAAAATTTTTGTTGGTTCGACAAGCATCATATTGATCATCCAAATATCAAAATTCCAATTTATCATTCCATTGAAACATAAAATCATCAATAAAACTGCTGCAAAATTAAAATTTAATTCACAATAGAGAAAACATCATTTCAAAAAAGGTGCACCAAATTTCATCAATTGGTCAATAAATTCGCACTTAACTACGACAATTTTTTTGGTGCTAGATGACACCTCACACATTGACTCGTATATCAAATTTTTGTTCATCAATAACATGACATTCGCAAAATAATAACAATAATAACGAAGTTGTTTATTTGTTTTGAATTTAACAGTAAATTCTCAGACCACTATCAAATTTCACTATACAATTTTTGAAATAGTGAAAATAAAATTTAATCTAAAATTTAGATGAATGAATTGACTGACAAATGGTGATACGTAAGATAATAAAGGATGAATTTAAATTTTTGTATATTTAGAATTGGATACATGAATTTGCATTGTTTTTGTTGTTGTTGTTATGTTTTAGAAGGATGAAAATAAATTATTCAATAAATTTGGTATCGAAAAGTTGCAGGAGCGTCATTAAAATTCAAAAATGAATACGTATAAATGTGGTACGGATATGTAAATTTAATTATTTTCAACATATTGTTATAAAAAAAGTATTTACCAGCTGCTGACGATCCTTGACTGTATTGCGTTTCATCATGTGATGATCGGCGTCTTAATCTGACATCGTCTCGATTTATTTGTGCACCAGGTTGATTTTGTTGTTGCTGCTGTTGAAGTTGATTTTGCTGTTGTTGTTGCTGGAATGCCTGTCGTTGTGCAAGGAATTGTTGTTGAACTCTAGGATCCATATTCCGCAGGAAATCGATTTCAGTTCGATGTCGACTGTATTGAAGTTCTAATGGAAGATGTCGATCTAATGATCTAAATTGATATGGACCCATATTTGGTGGTTGAGTGGTATTGGATGCTGTATATTCCATACTGCCACTCATGCCTTTCAATTGCTCACCCATACCACGAATTGAGTTTTGTAAAGTTTCAAATTGGGTTTGGTCCATACTGAGATTCCGTCCCATTTGTCGCATTCCCATAGAAGCTTCAAAATTCAAGCGTAAACTTTCGAGAACGCGCATGTTATTTTGACTTGAATCAAGTCGATCCATCGAACCCATACCACGGAAATTTTGTTTGAATTCAAGTGGATTGAATTGACGTTGCATTTGACTAGCCGCCTCCATTGATCGCATATTCATTTGTTCCTGCATCGCACGTTCCATGTTTCGTAAGCCCGATTCAATTCCTCTCAAAGCATCTTCTGATCCTAGTTCTTCACTCGGAGAAATTGTAGTTTTACTTGATGACTTTGAACTAGAACTCTTTTGCACTGGCAGTGGAGAATTAGTTAAACTCGATAACGTACTCGAAATATTGGATCGTTGACTGAGTTGTGGTGATGCTGTTGATATGTTTTGCTGTTGAATTGCCGATGATATGTTCTGATTACGAATTGGAACTTGTGGTGATCCTGAAACTGGATCAGCTGGCTTAATGAGTCGTTGGGGTGGTTGAGGTGAACCCGTGGCTCGGTTATTCAACAGTGGAGAATTTGGAACTTTGTTATCCTTGAATTTAGGAGCCATTAATGGAGAATTTACAGCAGAAGATGGTTTTTGTGGTACCGGTGGGGCATTTTGTGGTAAATTTCGTTGTGGAATTGGCACAGGAGCTTGAAATGGCTTATTAGCATTACTAGTTGTAGGTGCTTCATTCTGGTTACTTGCTTCAACTCCCGTTGCAACTTCTTGCGGTGTAAACGTCTTTTTCAGACTCAATCTCTTTGGTGGCACTTCAGGAGCCTTCCTTACTTCACCACCTCTAGCAGGAACTTCGGGTGCTTTATTTGTTTCACCTTGCGATGCCCGTCGTATCATTTGTTGTGCTCTCATTGCTGCTTGAGCAGCTAACTCTTGTGTGTTTTTCAACACTTCAGCTCCAATGTCTTGACCTTTTTCCTGATTATTTGCCATTTTTTTCCTTTTTTTCTCTCTCTTGATATGAATTAAAATTACGTATATTGAAATGAAATAATGGTTTGCTACAACACTATCATGTATCTGTGCGTGACTTGATTAAAAATTGAAGAAATTTTTTTTTTCTTCCGTTATGCTATTTTTTATATTTATATATATTTTTTTTTATTTATTTATAAAAGCAATTCAAGCACACACACAATTATTCTTATACAATAATAATAATAAATTAAGTTTTTTTATTGGTTTTTCTCCACATTTATTTATCTTTTATCTCTTTTATTTCACTTAATCTAAGATTGTGTATATTTTAAAAGCAATTTTTGTAAACATTTCATCCAAACTGATGAACAGGAAGCAACTGATATGTTGATGGTTTTAAATAATCCACATTTATTTCATTTTATTATATGAATTTTTTTTAAAGAAAGCACACTGGCAGTTACTTTTTTAACTGGACTTTTTCTGTAAATTTTTTTTTACTTTTATAAAGAAAACACTTTATTTTTATTCTTATTAACTTTACTTGTCTTTTCTGCCTTATCGCATGTTTAAATTTTCATTATGTCACACTTTTCCTGCTTGTGATACATTTAAATTTCTTCCATTTATCTCTTATTGTTATTTCTTTTTAACATATTCAACATATGTGCATTTTATTATTTTTCATTTCATTTTATTCATTCATTTACCATTTTTGTATATAAATTTTGATAAACTTTCACAATATCATCATCAATGACTTTACAAAAGCTTAGACTGATATGTTCACATTTATGTTTTATCTTAAATGAAAAGAAAAAATTTCACTGACACACATTTTTCCTTGTATACATTTTTTGTTTTGTATTTTCATTGTATTGTATATTTAGAGTTAAAAAAAAAAAATATAAAGACAACGCATGAGTTTTCAGCAACAATAGTATATCGATTTGTATATTTATTTCATGCAGATTTTTATTATTTGTGTATCTTTTGTGTTTCAAAAGAATTTTATTATAATAATAACACAATGAAGATGATAATAAAATGAATAAAGGAACTTTAATGAATAACGGAAAAATATGGAACGAGAAATTGTCCTATAAACCCATTTTTTTTTGTTTCAAATTACGTTTCATTTCAATGAAAGGATTTATTATTTAATTTTTTAAATGAGAAAATATTGCAACTTTAATAAAATATTCAAGGATTTATTCTCACGTTATTTTCATTCACAGCATCGACTCATTAAGGCTTATGAATGATCCTGCACTCTCAACCCATTGATGTGCCACTGGTTTTGGGTTGGAAGTGTGAAGCAGCGAGATTTGTTCTCGAAATTCTAAAAAAAACTTGGAAATTTAGAGGATTTATTGCAATCCTTACAAAAGCCTTAAAATTACTATTAAAAGGGCTAAAATGAGTTATTTTCCATGAAAATTATCTGATTTCATTTCAATTCAAATCTCTATAAAAAAATTAAACTCAGAACACATGTCACATAATCCGTTAGCAAAGAGTTAAATCATGACAAGGATAACACTTAAATCAAAGTGACCTGAATTTTCCGAAAAAATTTGACATAATGGTATTAAATAAATTTAAAGTAAACATTAAGAAAATCTAATCGTATGCCTTTTTGTCTCTCAAAGTTATTTTTCTTCTTTTCACATATATGTGGCTTTCCATTCTAAAGTGAGTGCCGATCACAACTTTTTTTATATTCCATCTTTTTTGCCAATTTTACTACTCAGGTCCTATGGTCCATAAAAAAATATGAAACTTTTGTTCTGCACTAAAAACCGAAAAACAAGGGTTTCAATTTAAAAATGCAAAAATGGCATGGTTTTGAGTGAAATAAGTATGATGTTTGTTCTTGAAAGTTGTAGATAATAGTTGGGACAAAAAAGTTTTTATCTACCATTTTACATGTTTTCATACAAAAAATTGGATTTTTCGTCAAAATACATCGAAAAAATTTCAATCAATTTTTTTGTATGAAAACATGTAAAATGGTAGATAAAAACTTTTTTTTCCGAATTATTATCTACAACTTTCAACAACAAACATCATACTTATTTCATACAATACCATGTCATTTTTGCAGTTTTAAATTGAAGGATAACAAAATTTGAAACCCTTGTTTTTCGGTTTTTAGATACAAAAATTTACGTAGAACAAAAGTTTCATATTTTTTAATGGACCATAACCCTGTGCACTCAGATTGGCACTTGTGATTCGCACTCACTTTAGAATGGAATGCCACATATCCATCCTTCATATAAAGATAAAACACTAACTGGATATCGTTTCATATTCACAAACAGAATTTTTGTTTTTAAGGAAAAATATTAAAAATAAAAAAAAGCAAAAGACAAACATTTTTTGTACGATAAAATTCATTGTTAACATGGAGGAAAAAAATGTGCCTTTTAAAACAAAAAAAAATTGTATCAAAAAAATACACTTAAAAAAGAGATGCTCCTTCATGTCAGATCATAAAGCTATTTATGATATGATAAATTTATGGTATGTTCTTGTTTTATTTTAATTTTTCTGCTTTTTTTTGTTTGTATTTTATTTTGTCATTTTTTTTTTAAATAAATTATGCATAAGAAAAGAATTCAATGGGGTAAATCAAGGATAAAATTTGATATTTTATTAAAATTAGGAGATTGATGAATTTTCGTCATGAATTCCTTGTTGTATGATTGAAATTAGGGTTTAATGGGAAATTATTTAATAAATTAAATTAAATTACTTGTGGAAACTCTTGATATTTTCATTGAAAAGATGAGCAAATGCTGAAATTGAGATCTATGAGTTTTAAGGTAAAAATTGTTTTTTTTTTTGACAACAGTAGTTGACATGAAACAGAAAAATTGCAGTTAAATCCAAATGTATTAAAATTTTAAATTCACATTGAAACCAAATTCCATTTTCCTATCAAAAAATTCAATTCAATTTAATTAGATATCATTTTCCATTGTTTTTCAATGTAACTTGAAACAAATAAAACTTTCCCATTTTTTTTCATTGTAAATTATTCAGCAAAAATATTACATTTCACTTGTCATCTTATCTATATATTTTATGTTTTTTATTCATCTTTATAACTTGTCATTTTAAATAAAGACAGTTCTGGAATTCGTTACTTCCTTATACATCGATGTCAATATAATTTTACAATAAATTGGACATTGAAAGACAATGTTACACTACATTTCGAACATAATTCTGGCAGACTAAGTTTGAGTCCATTAACTTTTTTTTTGTTTTATTTTTTGCAGAGTATTCAAAAATATCACAAAAAAAAATGAATATTTTTTTCAATGAGATGAAGGTAATTAAAAAAGTTTTGTTTTTTGAAGATGACTAATGGAAAATTAAGTTTATGATAAATTTTTGGATTAAGTTTGACATTACTTGTGAAATATTGTATGTAAAATATTCAAATCGATATAATATTTTTAATGGTTTTGTGAGCATAAATTGATGTTATGATAAAAATATGGCTTCATCATCGTTGATCATTTACAAAAAAAACTGAAGCGTGGAATTTTCCTTATGTGCCTCTTTTGAAGTCAGTCTTGAACCGTAAAAGCAAATTTCTAGGTAATTAAAAAAAATTGGACTTAATTTTCATTGAAATGCACTCGAATGTATTTCAAATGCTTAAAAAAAAAACCAAAAAAAAAATTAAAATAAACCTTTGATCAAAATTTATGCTGTAATTGCATGTTAAGCAAAAAAAAAAATAAATTAAATTTACACCAAAAAAACATTTCAAACAGATTTTCTTTTTATTTTTTATTTTCATTGAAATTTACATCAATGTTTATGTCTGTCGACTTCAATCAAATATACGATTGGTTCATAAATAATTTTCATTGTAATCGACAAACGTATGGTAATTTATTGTGGACTACCAACAATAATTCGATTACTTTTATGAGATTACATTAGTTACTATAACATTTTTTTGTTTGTATTTGGTTTATTTATCGAAAAAATAACGTTGATTTAGTTATTTGAATACTGAAATTGATTCGTACTTTATATGATTATGGATTTTTGTATTTAGATAAGTGAGTGTGTGAGTAAGTTTTGTAAAAACATAATTTCGCTTCCTGTTAGCAATTATTTTTGTCATTAATCACTCATTTGTCCTGACATTTGCAACGGTGTCGGTGTGTATGGACGTGTTTGCGTTTTGTATTTTTGTGTCAAAAAGGACAATTTCCGTATAAAGCTCATTTTTATCATAATCATTAATTTATGCCACACACTACAATTTATATACATTTTTACTATAATTTCATATCTCTCATGTTGTTGTCAAGTATCATACAAAAAAAATTGTATCCGTTTTTATGTTTTATTATATTTTTTTTTTTTGCCTCGGTACTTTATTCACTTATTCTGTTATTATTATTGTATTTTTATGTTGTTTGTATTTGTAGAGACTTCACTAACACATTTAAAACATACACACCCGTATATATGTGTGTGTACTGTACGTGTTGGAAAATACTACATAAAATGTATAAGGAAAAACAATCAACTATAACTTTTTTTTGTGGTATAAAGAGTCGGCGAGTTTTTTCACAAATTCTTATTAAATTATGATATTTAAATATTGAATTTTTGGTGATATTTCATGTAAATTTCATTATTTTTAATATTACACTGATTTTACACAATAATTTTCCGTTTAAATCCAAATGAAAGTGATGATATGATTCGAAATGAACACGACTGCGACGTGCTATTTAACAAATCTATCAGCCGACTGGAGAAGAATTTTCACACATGATATCTGAAAAGTCCTTGTTCGTAGTATTTTGTTTGTGTGTGTGTTGAATGTGAATCACTAACACCATCAAACACAAGACGAATGCCACCCGGAAAACACTACACACACATATACACATACACAGAGCGTGTATCGACGTAAAGTAATGAAATACAGTAAGATTTCAAGTAATAAAAATCAAAGTACATTGATAAGAGTTCGTGTATGTATTTTATGTCTCGGGTGATTGTGTCGCGACCACTACTTCTCATACACACACATAAATATTTACTTTGTGGAAAATTATAAATGGAAATAACTAAAATAAACTTGAATGTGGATCCCTTCTTTATGATAAAAATAATAATAGTATAAAATTCAAATCATATACACAACGATGTATGCATACAAACAAACACACTTCCTAACAAATTTTTGTTTTTCAATTTTCAATAGTATTGTACATGCGCAGAAGTGCACCATCAGACATGCACCCCATTTATGTTTGTTGATAAATGTTGTGTAAAATCTTTCTTTTTTTTTTGGTGATATTTCGTGACGATGTGATGTTATTTGTACTGGCAAAGTACCGTATGGAATAAAAGAAATGCATTTCCCGGAGTATTAACCGGCACACATTTTTCAACAAAATGTAGACGCGAACATACAAATTCACATATGAAAGGGCAAAAATTAACGCTATTCATGTGAGAATTCAATGCAAAACATTTCATCGTAATTTTTCAAGTCCTTGTATAATCCTGGAATAACAATTTGTTTAAAAAATTTATTTCCTCATTTTCATTCAAATTGAAAGTAATGAGGGAATAAACTTAACAATTTATTTCAAAACATAAAAAAATAAAATAATATTCAAAGTTTATCAGCTACATTGTATACGATTCGTTGTAAGTAGTAAAAAAGTAGAAAAAACGGAATGAGAAGGGGAGAGCAACAATATACAGTTATCTTGACATAAAAAGTATACATAGAAAATTTTCTACAGTGTTACACCCGAGTGTGTGTGTGTGTGTGTATGTAAATGCATTATAATAATAATAATAATCAAAATAATAATCAAAGTGGATGAATGAATGAATGTACTCACACACTTATTAAAACGCGTTATAGAGTATCATTGAATATTAAATAGGATATGTTAAGTGCCTACATTGATACCATAGAAACAATGTGTATGTGTGTGTGTGTGTGTGTATTTGTATGTAAGTTGCACTTAAATAGTAAAATAATAATTAACGGATACTTAAGTTATTCAAGTTTTTCCATTATAGTAAAATTTTATTGAAATAAAAAGGTGTTTTGTCGTTGTTAATAAAAAAAATGAATTGTGTGTGTTTTTCTTTTTAATAATTCAATTGTTTAAGAGGAGTGAAATTAATTTTTATTTCAATACAATGCAGGCTAATGAATCAAAGCTTTAGTAGTACTCGTTTTCACCACGAACGAGATAAGAATTTTCCTTTTTTAAAATTTAAGTTTAAAATAATCCTACGACGAATGAGATTGAGCTAAAAAGAGAATGAGCTAAAATGAGAGTGAGATAAAAAAGGACTGAGCTAAAAAAAGACTGAGCTAAAAAGAGAGTGAGCTAAAAAAAGAGTGAGCTTAAAAGAGAGTGAGCTAAAAAGAGAGTGAACTTAAAAGAGAGTGAACTAAAAAAAGACTGAGCTAAAGAGAGTGAGCTAAAAAAAGAGTGAGCTTAAAAGAGAGTGAGCTAAAAAGAGAGTGAACTTAAAAGAGAGTGAACTAAAAAAAGACTGAGCTAAAGAGAGAGTGAGCTAAAAAAAGACTGAGCTTAATAGAGAGTGAGCTAAAAAGAGAATGAGCTAAAAAAGGCTGAGCTAAAAAGAGAGAAATTAAGTGAGAATAACAAAAAATGAGAGTGAAAAAACTGAGACTAAGGAAAAATGAGTATGGAAAAAAAATGAGATTGAGAAAAACACAGAGTATAAAAAAGTGAGAATGAGAGTAAGCAAAAGTGAGAGAAAAAAAAAGATAGAGTAAAAAAAAGAAGAGAAATTGTGTTTTCGTCAGCCTCAAAACCAAAATTTATGGTTTAAAATCATAAACAAACTGAATTCAGCGAAAACGGTCAACTTCTGTTTCACTGAAATATGTTTAATTTTTTTCTTTTCCTAAACTTCACGAAAAACCACACACACTCAAATACACACAAACACACACACACAAACTCACAATACAACAAAAATTTAAAACCAAATTTTCCCAAAGAAAATCCTTTTCATTGCTAGACTTTAGAAATATGATTTAATATCCTTTTATCTTGAAATTGTATGGAATTATTTTTATTATTTGTTGCACTTACAGCACTTTTCTAGCTCATATAACGTAAAATGAATTTATTTGTAAAATAAAACAGACATATTTATTTGTTGTTTCAAAAAGCGTAAAGTTAGTAGAGCATAAGACAAACTTTTTTTACACGTTTTTCATTATTAACCAAGAATATAATAATAATAAGAACATTTATGACTGTGAAGAGTGAAGCGCAATACCAGAAAATTTATATATTTTATACAATTTTTTTTCCTCATTTCACACTAAACAAGGAAACATTTTACAATATTTTATGTTCAAATTAAGTTCAAAGTCCATATTTTAATATGTTGTGTAAAAGTTAAGGGTAAAGGAAAATAAAAATGAACATGAAGAGAAAATTATCTCATTTGGGAGTTATTGTGTTGATTTGTAACTTTATTCACTATTACTTATCGAGTTTAACCTTTTTTTTACCCCTGGATTTATGTGATGTATTAAACAAACAATTACGAGTGATTTTTTTACACTTTTCATTAAAATTCTCCTGATAAATGTATCAGAGACGGATTAAATATGAATACAAGTTGATTTTAATTTAAAAATATATAAAAATGAAATATAAATTTGAATATGAATCTCATTTTTATAAAAACATAAATAAAAAAGCAGAAAAAAATTGCATAAAAAAAAATTATTCATTCAATGATAATAAATGTTCAACTAAACTTTTTTTTATTTTTTTTATTTACTCGTTTAAACAAAACTTTTATCATCAATGTTTTATATTTTTCTTTTTCTAATAATAAGAAAGCCATAACCAGAAATGAAAATCTTTTTAAGAACTAAACCGGATTTACTCATTTTAAATAAACTTTAAATTTAAATGTCATTTAATACAGATAAGAAGAAGCCTCAACCATTATTTTAAATTGAAAAGTTTTAAAGCTTTCTATAAGAGAAGTGCATTTTGTTATCAAGTTTGAGAGGATAATAAAAAAAAAATTTCAAAAAAATCTAGTTCCTTCTTCAACGTGAATAGACCTAATCTAAAATGTAATTGAAATGTTCATTGCATACTTTGAGGATTATTTGTTCTCTTAAAATGCTTTGTTATGAAATTTTTCTTAAACGAAATGAGTAGAATTTCAAGAGCCTTACAAAAATTTAATAAAAGTTAATCAAAGTGACTTTTAATTTTCATTTCAAAGTAATTTGAATTTGGCCGTTATTTCAAAATGACAGTTATATTTTTTATATTCAATTTATATTCATATCATGAACAATCGTGATTTCATTTCAAATTTAACAAACCACAAAATTCAATACAAAACTTTATCTCTGCTCGTCAATATGAAGAAGCAAACAATATTTATAGGAATCGGAAATTGAATATTATAAATTGCAGATAAAATGAAAATAATAAATGATAAGATAAGAAACAGACTTGTTTGTGAGGCGAAACTGATATGATGCTTCATGAAAACAGAAAATGTTCATTTATGATTTATGATGATGGTGGTAAAGTTCATTAAATGAAGCAAAACAATTTAATGGAAAATTCTCTACTTTAATTAAGAGCTACAGACACTTCAATATCGAACCATAAAACTAACATCAACATATCGATTTCATTTAAACCAAAACCAAACCAAAAAATGCTTGATTAAATGATATTTGATACCCAATTAAAAACTAATTTGTCACTTGAATAATTATGTTGTTTGGGTATCGATGTATCTCTGTATCGTCGACATTTGGCACACACACACACATTTGTGTAAATACAATCTCCAGTGTATTTTCGCCTAGATAAATCATTAATGAACACACAATTTGTGCACATTTCCCAAAACGAGAATCATTTTAAATAATTTCAATTCATAAATAATTAAATATGTGAAAAATTGTTCAGTTGCGTATGAACATAGGTGACAATTGATTTTTTTTTCATGTACCTATTCAGAATTGTTGCTGTGATTAAATATTTAATTGTTGAAGTTAAAATTGTAATGATATCCTGAGTGTATGTGTGTGTGTGAGTGTTAATTGTGTGAATTGGTATCATGAAAATTGAATCTGATAAAAAAAAATTCTTTCAACATTTAATGAACTCATATTTTCTTGTTAAAATTTCATTATTAAGAGATTTTTGTCTAGTTTTGGACATGAATGCAAAAAATGAATGGAAAAAAGCTCATTTTCATAGCATTCATGTAATGTTGTAATTGAAAAAAAAGGTAATTTGGCAAATTGCAAACAAAATGAAATTCAGAACAATTTAAAATGTAACTCAATTCAAGAAAAAGTGGTATTAAATCACGCAGGTAAGTGCATTACATGAATGAAGTGATTTTTTTTGAGAGAACGCTCATTTACAATCGATTCTTTCAACTCTCGCTCCCTCTCTCACTTAAAAGGAGTATGTGAGAAATTAAACTCTCTCTTTTCTTCTCTTTTTTTGTCTCTTCTCATTCTCCGTGAGAGATAAATACCCAATTAAATATTCCCCCAAATATCCAATTAAATAGGATTATTTTTCATAAAAAACAATTTTCTCTGTTAATGTTTTAATTCTTATTTCATTTTATTTTTATCTGAATGCCTAAAGTGCCTTTCATAAAATTTAACAAAAAAAATGAAAAAAAAAATGATAACAAAAATAATAATAAAAGATAATAATACTTTTTGTGTTAAATTTTCATTAAACGCTTTATGTTTACTTCATTAATATTGTATACAAATATTTTTTGTTTCATTTATTAAAAATTAAGTGACACACACACATGCACACAGTTAACTGAGAGAAAAAGGTAATCAAGCAGAGTGCACGGTTAGTAGAAAACGTGCCGCAAATAGTGCCGCTAGCGGCACTCAGCGGCACTCAGCGGCACTGCTCCGGCACTACTTGCGGCACTACTGCGGCACTAAATTTTTATAAAATGTTTGTCTTTAAATTCAGATTTTTGTTAAAATAAATGTTTAATGACCATAGAAGGTTGAAGTAAAATTAATAAACTCGAAAAATAATCATTTTGAGCGTACAAAAATTATTTAGAAAAAAAAAATTATTTTTAAAACGAGTTTTATACGCTTGTTCAAACTCGTGGAGGCACTCATTTACATGACTCAAACTCGTGAAAATTAATATTCGAGTGATCTCAATTCGCGGAAATGAATATTTGACTTTTTTAAACTCGTGGATAATAAAATTCGAGCAATTTCAACTCGTGAAAATTAATATTCGAGCGATTTCAACTCGTGGATAGTAGAATTCGAGCAATTTCAACTCGTGGAAATGAATATTTGATTGTGTTAAACTCGTGGATAGTAATATTATAATCCACATTCACCGAATATTAAAAAAAATAGAATTCATTTCCACTAGTTGAAATCGCTCGAATATTAATTTCCACTAGTTGAAATCGCTTGAATTTTACAATCCACGAGTTGAAATCGCTCGAATTTTATTATCCACGAGTTTAAAAAGTCAAATATTCATTTCCGCGAATTAAGATCGCTCAAAACTTCATTTCCACGAGTTGAAATTGCTCGAATTCTACAATCCACGAGTTGAAATCGCTCGAATTTTATTATCCACGAGTTTAAAAGAGTGAAATTTTCATTTCCGCGAATTTAGATCGCTCAAAACTTCATTTCCACGAGTTGAAATCACTCGAATATTAATTTCCACGAGTTTGAGTCATGTAAAAAAAATACGGAAACATGGGGGCTTTCGAAAAATAATAATTTTTCTTGAAAAAAGTATGAGCTTTCAGCCTTTTCTAATTATCAAAATCTTAGTTTCAAGAGAAAAATTCGATAAAAATGTAGTGCCGCTGGAGTGCCGTACAGTGCCGCGCTCCGGCACTTTAGTGCCGCTAGCGGCACTAAATGCGGCACTCCAGCGGCACGTTTTCTTCTAACCGTGTGGTAATGATATGTTTAAATTTTAATTATTTTTTTCCCTGTTAATAATTGACTGTGTGTTTGTGTGTGTGTGTAAAAATGAAAATAAAATAATAATAATTTGTGTGAATCAACATTTGCTTGTATATTTTTACACCTGGCTGCACTGTCACCCACAATCTCAAATATTTATCTTTTGGTAATGTTTCTTTTACAATTAAAATGAACATCATATTAAATTTTCTCACTAAATTAATCATATCAAAAGATTAAGCGACAAAAAATGACAAAAAAGATTAATTATTTTGATTCACTTGTGTTTATTTTCACACACAAATACCTTAAATGAATAAATTTCAATGGAATTTTGTGCTACATTAAACATTTGACATAGGCGGGTGGTAAAACCTAAAAACAATACTAAACACAACCAATTATAATTGATTGATACCTCTCATTAATTTAAATGTTAACAATAAATAAAACAATTTTACAGTTTTTTGTTTGAATCAATTCAAATATCTTTTACATTTAATGAAAGTGTAATCACAAAAGCAATAAAATATAATTTGGGATTTTAATGTCCCATGATATAAAACAATCATAAAATTAAATGAAAGTGTGTGTTATTATCTTTATATTCAGGAGTAATAAAATTAAATGTGTTTGTTTGGATTCAATTCAATGTGTCTATGAATTGAATGGAAATTGAATATGAAAAGGATTGAAAAAAAAATTGTATCATTTACACTTATAGCGTTAAATGTAGAGCACATGTATGTCAAATGATGTCAAGTAAAGTCTTTGTCTCATTAGATCCTATAAAATAAAATCAAGTGTCAATTGTCCTTTCGACACACATATAATCTTGAGTAAAGTGCAATTCAAAAGTATTGCTCTTACAAATCATAATAATTATTATTCTCATATATAAGGAGATATGAGCACTCTTTTCATCATTTACTTTAGAATTTTAACATATTTTCTGATGTGATATGATTTAATTCTATTCATTCTTGGAATATTAAGCTGAGATGATGAAGATTATCGTACGCACTAATGAGATATAATTATGGAATGAAATTACAGTAGTTGATATTTAATGTGCATGAAAATGCTTATCATCATAGTTAATGGGCTTGATTGAGAGAATTGATGGGATGAGTCTTTTATGAATCATGAAGAGGTTGTGATGAACGTCGTAGGTGCTGAGTTTGCTCTTAGTAAGTTTAGAAATTATTTCAACTCAAATGTGTGTTTTAAAGTCTTATGATTGATGATAAAATAATTTGAAATAAGTTTTTTGATTTGAAATATGTGCGACTGCTTTGGCTGCCAAGATAGAAGCTAAGGTATACTATTAGATTACTCGGTTCTGAAAGTTTCATTTTTCCTGAACTAAAGGCTTTGGAAATTCTGAAACCCAAAATCTGCTTCAGATTCCGCTGTTATAAAAAACTCTGCCATTTTAGAAAACTCATTTTTCTAAAATTGAAAGAGAAAAAGAGAATTCAATCATTGAATGATAAAAAGAGAATTCAATCATTGAATGAGAGAAGGAGAATTTAATCATTGAATGAGAGAAAGAGAATTCAATCATTGAATGAGAGAAAGAGAATTCAATCATTGAACGAGAGAAAGAGAATTTAATCATTGAACGAGAGAAAGAGAATTTAATCATTGAATGAGAGAAAGATAATTCAATCATTGAATGAGAGAAAGAGAATTCAACCATTTAATGAGAGAAAGAGAATTCAATCATTGAACGAGAGAAAGAGAATTTAATCATTGAACGAGAGAAAGAGAATTTAATCATTGAATGAGAGAAAGATAATTCAATCATTGAATGAGAAAAAGAGCATTCAATCATTGAATGAGAGAAAGAGAATTTAATCATTGAAAGAGAGAAAGAGAATTTAATCATTGAATGAGAGAAAGATAATTCAATCATTGAATGAGAGAAAGAGAATTCAACCATTTAATGAGAGAAAGAGAATTCAATCATTGAACGAGAGAAAGAGAATTTAATCATTGAACGAGAGAAAGAGAATTTAATCATTGAATGAGAGAAAGATAATTCAATCATTGAATGAGAGAAAGAGAATTCAACCATTTAATGAGAGAAAGAGAATTCAATCATTGAACGAGAGAAAGAGAATTTAATCATTGAACGAGAGAAAGAGAATTTAATCATTGAATGAGAGAAAGATAATTCAATCATTGAATGAGAAAAAGAGCATTCAATCATTGAATGAGAGAAAGGTGCAACTTCATCGTTATGAGCACTTTACCCTACAAAAAAACCGACCTCGCTTCACTGGACTATTCCGCAGCTTTGACTGGAACAGAGAAACGGATTGTGGCAACGACACTCGACAAACTGTCTGTATAAATGCATTTTTCCTGATTTAATGCATTAAAAAACTAACTCAAATTGTAGTAAACAAACAATAATAAAACTCAAATTCAGAAATTTATCAAATAACACGTATGTTGTATGTGAAAATATCAACACGTGATTGCCTTTGGGTGATCTTTAAAAAATGTTTATTTATTTTCCTTTACTATTATTTACGTTCACTATTTTTCAGTGTTTATCATGAAAATATTATTTTTTGTTTGATTTAGAAGAATAACAATTTTGTATTTGAACCAGTTTCTAATGGTGTGCATCAAACAAAGAGATGCCTTTCAAGATGAGAAAATGTGAAAGGTATTTTTACAAAAAAAAATTATAAAAAAATCAAAGTGATGCAAGTAACATCCTTCCTGTATTGTTTTAAATAAAATATGATGAAATTTTTTCCTTTCAATGTTTTTTTCTCTTAGAACATCTTCTTCTTTTTGCTTTCAAAGCAACTGAGTCCTACTAAATTTTAGTTGTTAGTATTTCAAAATGTGATGAATCATATTAAATGTATCACAATTTAAATCAATATTGATTGAACATGATTTTTCAGTCCTTTTTTCATTATTTACTTTAATGCAATCACTGAAAACTTTGAACAGACATTGAAAAGGTCACATTCTTTCACCTCTTTTTTCTTGATTCAATCTCTTTCTCATTTTTAAATTGAATTTTGAGGTTACACTGCATTCATTTCATTTATTTTATTTTTTTACTTCGTTCCACACACTCAAATACAATTAAATTGTCCACTTTCCCATTATGCCTTTTAACTGTTTACACAAATAATTACATTTTTTTTCCAGCGTAAAATTGTTCATTGATTGGAAAATTCAAATGAAGACTCGTATTAAATGATCGAGTAAGTGCATTGCACATAAAAATACAACGAGACACGTTTTTATTATTTGTACCTTGTTTAAAACATTCTTTCGCATTTTCCATTTTTTATTATTCAATGTATATTTGATGCTGTTTTGTATTGATTTTTCCAAGTGATTTAAAATAATTACGAGTATTATTAAATATCAGAGAGTGGCAACAAAATTGAAGGGTATCATTAGCAGCTCATTAACTCTTTGAAATTAAGTGCTCAAGTTACTTGTAATTTAAATGAACAAAAAAAAATTGTTAAATTAAAATGAATTTAAAGAAAATATTACGTTTTTCCATTAATCGTTTAAATGCGAGATTTTCCTCACAAAGTTTTCAAAGAAAATGTTAAATGTAACGTGATTAATTAAATAATTATTATGATTAAAGATTTTTTTGCTCTGAAAAAACAGACTCACACTTGCCTTTTATCGCTTTAAAAATGTTTCTCCTCAAGCAACGATGTTTGCTATGACGACTATTTAATTAAATTTTATGAAATTTTTTGTTCCTATTCGAGATTTACTTTGATTCATAACGATGATGTTGAATTTAATTTATTTTTCTATGAAACAGTTAAATGAGCAAGTTTTTTTTATGTTTTAAAATAGGATAAATTAAACTTTTGCTAAATGTTTGCATTACTTTTCCTTTGTACTCTTCTTCTCATTCATTCATGATTCTTATTTATTTTTACATTCATTACATTCATTTTTCATCATTATTATGATGATTTTTATTATTAAAGTATTTTGCTTGTAAGTTAAAAGTAAATAAATCTGTTGAAATTTTTATAATAAAAAATGAATGAATTTTAAATAAAATTTTATCTTCTCTTTGTATCAAAATTTAAGCGCACATCTCGTTGATTTGAAAATAAAACAATGAAATTTTGGGCGCTCTTGAGATCAATTTACTTAAAATAACATTAAAATGAAAGATTTTTGCTTTAATGAAGAAATTTTTCAATGAAATTTAGTTGAAATTACGAAATTTTGAGGAAAACCGCGAAATTTTTATAAATTTTTAATAAAAGTCATAAAAAATTGTCAGAATTTTTCGTAAAAGGAAATTAAAGATTGTGATTTTTACACAATTCTACCAAAAACGATTTTTTTTCATCGAAATTAAAGGGGAGTGAAATCCTAATTTATTTCACCCAGAAGCACCCAATAATAAATGAACAGAAAAAATCAAATTCCATGAAAAAATGTAAAAAATTACAAGAAAGGCGTTTCATTTCATCACTCAAAATATTTTCTTTTAGATATCTTTGAAATTGTTATACAAATCCTCTTACTAAAAATTATTTTAAATGATGTATGTTTTTTCCTAGAAAATCGGGTGCTTACACAACATAAAACAAGAAATCATCATAAAATAACAATCTTTGATAATCAAGAAGAGGAATTGTAACAAAATTTACTTTGCTTATCTCGTATCCTATTTTCTTTTAACAAATAACAAAAAAAATGGTAATAACTGATGGAAATTCAACAACAATAACCATAGAAAAAAATTATCCTCAGGTAAACTTGATCTTATACAAAAAAAAAAAAATTATATCAACAATGTATGGATAAATACATGAAATGAAATGAAAATAAAATACACATTGAAATCGGAAATCATCGAAGCAGAAGTAACACAAGGAAAAAGGTCTCATTGTTTATTTATATTTTATTTTCTTTCTAACAAAAAAAAAAACACGAACATGAAAATGAAAGAAAAACTAATCAAATAATTGTTGAAAGTCGAAACTTTGTCATGTGTGAATGAAGATAGAAGAATGTGTGTGTGATAATAAAGTTCTTGAATGTCACTTTTTCTTTACGCTTGTCTTTCATTAGACACATAATTTGTCTCAATTTCTATCGTAATTTTAACTCTTATTTCAATGCAAAACATTTTTATCACACATTCAATTACAAAAAATGAAAAAAAGGCATAATAAAAAGTTTTTCTTGAGTTTACTTCCAAATTAATTTAAATACTTGGTTTCCGTTTTTTTTCTTCCTTCAACTTTTTTTTTTTGTAATGTAACGTTCTCGACATCATAATAATGATGTTACACCGCAACCACTGACTATGAAATCTTTATTTTTCCTTTTATTTCATTTTAATTTTGAGTTCACTTACAGAAAAACAGCAAAATTATGTGTCTCTAGATCTAGAGACTGTAAAGCATAACTTTTAAATATTCTCTCATTTCAGTATAGTCTCATTTTTACAAAAGGAAGCACAAAAAATTAAACTTTTTTTTTTGTTGTACAAACATTGTGTGTAAAAAAAAAAATAAAATAATTTTGGTTTTTCTTTGTACAAAAAAAGTAAAATGTTTTTATCTTCATTTTAATTTTTATTTAATGTTTATTTTAATGAATTGCATGCGAAAATGTAGTCATTTGATATTCAAACATACATCAAACATGATGATGATTTTCATAAATGTGCGTGGAATAGAGGTAAATTACATTGATATATGTCAATTTTTCATTTTTAATTAAACAGAACGCAATTCAGGAAATCTTTCAAACAAAATTTCATTGAAAAACTTTTAATTTGTTAACTCAGATACCTTTTTATGTTATTTAACTTTATTTTATTACTTTTTCCGAGTATTTTTTGGTTTGGAAACCAAACATTATTTACTTTGAGTGAAGCTTGAAGCTTGTGCTAAAAACGTATAAAATAAAAATAATAATCAAAATGATGATGATGATGAAAAAAATATGACCAACGAGAGTAAACATGATAAAAAATTTAAAATAATATAAGACTCGTATTGACATTATTTGTTTAAGTTAACTTTGTACTCATGAGAATTCTATCTTCTTGTTATTTACAGGTAACATTTCATTTCATTTCAATGAAAATAAGCGAAGTTGTTTCAAAGTAATGAAATAAATAATAATCATTATATAATGACCCAAGTTTTCCTTTCAGTTAAAGGTTGTTCAAACAATTTCAATAGTTGAAAATTAGGGTTACCAGATGTAGTTTGAGAAAAAATTATGAGTTACATGCAGATAATCAACTAAAATGATACAAAATCCGTTATTGTATCAAAAAAAATTTAAATTTACGAATATTAGCAAGGAAATTCAAAGAAAACCAATATTTTGTACCAAAAAATTGAATGGCAACCCTATTTCTCTTTTTTTGCATTAATTTTGATGGTTTAAGCAAGAAAAAACCTTTCAAAATCGAACATTGACCCCACTTTAGTGTTCATATGAATATAATACCCATACAAATATAATCTGGTTAAAAATAAATCTTCTTCATTTCTTTTCAAGGTTTACTCATGCCAAAATAAAAACCCTGTATTCATATTCTCACACTTTTTTATGTGAATTTGATCCTACATGCAAAAATAACACCAAAATATTTTTTTTAAGAGTAAAATCCTGATACTTATAAAAATAAAAATACACTCAAACACATAAAAGAACGAGTTTCACATACTTGATGATGAACCGTATGAAAATTGCAGCAATAAATCAAAACACTTGGAATATTTTTTAACATACTTTACGTTTACACGATGTATGAATATCCACAATGCAAAAGTGTGAGTGCGTGTGTGTGTGTGTTTGCTTTTGTTTCATGAAATTTTCAACGATGAATAAAGTGATGATGATACCATGTGATAAATAGGAGATGTACATGAAAAGGAAAAAGAAAGCCTTTAAAGCATTGTATGTGCTATCAATTTATTACCTAAATCCAGGTCTCGACATAATGATTTGATATGTACAGAAATTTGCTTGAATGTAATATTAAGGGTTGGATATCAAATATTTTGAACTATAATTTAATTGTTTGAGATGTAAGTAGATTCAATCAGACAGAAATAAGCCTGGTATCGGTCACTATTGATTTTTATCACAAGATTAATTTTTTTTACCGTGTTAAAGTTTCCTACAATTTTGTAAGATAACACTTACGAAACATTAACGAATTTCCTTTAAAATTTTCGAATTCGTTCCAACACGTCTATTTTTGGATTTTTCATCATTTTTTCAATGGAATCATTCCAATCGCTAGAAAATAAATATATCTAAAAAGCTTTTTCGATTTACTTCGATAAGACTTAATTTTCACAATGTTTGCTCGGATCTACTTTGAGAAACCTTTTAAAAAATTGAGCTTCAGGAGAAATTTGTTGGAAATTTCAATCCAGTAATCATTTTTCAAAAAAAATAAGTAGCTTAAATTTCCTTTTATTCATGGTACAGGATATAAACCAATGAAAACTTATAATTTTTACCTTTATTGATTCATGTGAAAATACATAAGAATAAAAACAATGAACCGTAATGAAAAGATGAAGGCAATAAATATTTTTTTTGTATAATCTTCTATTGAACTGTAATGATTTATTTTATGTTCTTATATTTTTTGGTTAACTTGGTGATAGGTGAGACCATAGAAAAAGTTATTGATTAGAAAAAGTTTTTGTAAACGTGTCAGAGATTATTTTATAAGAATTTAAGGGTCTGAGTATAATGAGTGAGTGTTTTTGATGCCTTCGAGGCCATTTCCATTTAAATTGAATCGAATTGATTCCACTTCTGTCTCGGTATCATTTGAAATAATGAAACAATCAATTTTAAAAGCAATATTGATACCACATGCTGATATCGAATGATATTCAACTATTTTTAGCTTTTAAAGGATGATTTTTTATAAGTGAGTGGTAAACATCGGCTTTATTATATGCAATATTTCTACTTCAGAATCGTTGTAATACAACCACTTACACCAACAAACAATCATCTTAGAACGATAAGATAAAACAAGAAGTCTTAGTAATGATTCTACTAATGAAAGATAAACATATAAATTTTATATCATTAAATGTAGAAAATAAACTTTTCATTACGTCTATTTCTTGGTCTTGATCAAGTCTTGATATAACTTCGAGATGTAATTATCTGTGTTCTTTTCATTGCCTAGGAAATTTAGCTTCTAGCTTGTTATCTTTAACAAGATAGGAAAACACATGCTAAGTATAAATAAACAAATTAATGGAAATACATAATGCAAAGTGCAGAGAAAACAAATGATTTGCATAAAATTCAATGAGAGAAAAGTTTTACATGATGATTTCTTTAAAAAGTAATGAAAAACACTTGAATTTTTTGAATCAAACGTTTCCGGTTAAAGAAATTTCTCCACTGAGCTTTAATAGTATTCAGCTTAGTTTTTAGAAGTCAGTAAATCATGAAACATTTACCAAAAAAAGAAACATTTTCATAAAAAAGTATTTATTACACTCACATAAAGTAATTTATCTGAACATGAAAGCAAGTAACATGTCTTTGAATGCCACCTCATCAAACAAAATACTTGCAAAGTAGTGCCATAATCCATCCATCATACTTACATTCACTCAATTCAGTGGCACATGGAAAGAGAAAACACACACAAATTTCAAGTCACATCTCTAAACAAAAGTTCATTGAAAATTTGTATGTTATTTGTCTTGTGAAAATGTTTTGCATCAAGTAAACAAACAACGAGTGAGTGAGAGAGTGAGCAAAGTAAATGATGATGAATAATATTGTCATAAAAACATTTATGTTACAAAGTATGTTCACGTTGAGTCTACATGGCACAAAATGAAAGTTTACTCTATAAAACGGAATGGCGATTTAAAGTAGGGATAATGATTGTAACAGAACACAAATAAACGAATGGTTTTTGACACACACACACTCATTAATAATGTTTATCGCCTTAATTGTTTGTAATACAAATTAAATTAGTATTTTTTTGTGTTTTATGTCTTTAATTTGTTTTTGCGTGGAAATGAAATGATTCCAGTTAATATGGAAAAAATAATGTGAATGAAGAGATTATTTATCATTTGTGTCAACACTAATTAAACATCTCTTGATGTGATTGAATGTTCATCATTATGAACAAAATAAATCATATCACCTTATTTTGATTTTGTTAGGTGACCATTTCGGTAAATTTAAGATATTTAAATGCCATTTTTGAGTGTTTCTAATTAAAAAGTCCTCTGAAATTTACAGATTTATAGAAAATTTAAACTTCAACGCTTGACTTGCCATTTTTTGGACGGTTTTCAACCCAGGGTTTCCACGGTTTCCGTCAGATCGCGTATGTAAGATTCTATACGCGCAGTATAAAATATTAGATTGGCGCTTTACGTGGTCATTTTCTAAACTAATCATTAAAATAATACAAAAATTTATGTTAGTTCATTTAATTGCCGTAAAGTTAGCTTGACGCTATTTTTCTCTGTTATATACGTGGTCATGGTTATGGCGCTCACGAAATTCTTATATTCAAAACTGGTTTTTTTTTTCTTTAAAGACAAAATCAATTCAGAGATCTGCGGAGAAGAGGTCTTAAGGATGATTTTAATCTCATTAGTTTTGAGATTGGGCTTATGGATTTGGATCCAGAGCCTCCAAAGCCTGAAAACCCGTTAAAAACGGTTAAAAATTTCAAAAAATTAATAATTTGTTTTGTTCAATTGGAGAAGTTTGCTAAAATGAACTTTTACTCATTAGCTCTGAAATTAGGCTTAAGGATTGGGTTCAGCGATTGGGATAAGGGATTAGGCTCCAGAGCCTAAAAACAGTCAGGAGCCCAAAATGTCCGATTTTTTCAAATATTATTTTTTTAACTTTTCAAAAAGGCGAAAGTTTTTCAAAATGGCGAAAGTTTTTCAAAATAGCCGTTATTTTCAATATGGCGGTTATTTTCAAAATGACGGTATAGTCATTAAAATTAAAACTTAGTTATATTCAATGAAACGGGTCCCATCGAAATGCACTTTTCTAAACCGCCCAGTGGTTAGAATTTCCCATTTTTTTGTTAAGATTGATGAATGAATTACATTGAATTTCAAATAGCTTTTTCATCATAAAAAACATCAAAGATTTTTTTTATGTAAAACTTCATTAAAATAAGTGGATTTTTAAGTGAAACAAAACATTTAAATTAGCGTTCTTTGAATATTATTTGCATATTTTTTTAATACAAAAAAAAATAAAACAAAACAACAGTGATAAAAAAATAAATAAAAAAATATTAAATTTCTTTCATTAAATTTTGTTATTTCGTAAATTTGCACACACAACACCTGTAATTTTCATGGCATTTTATTTTGTTTAACAAGCCACCTTTCTATTATCATTTTCATGTGCCAACACACACAGAGATAGGCATAAAAAAGTAGCAAAATAATATATTTTATGCAATTTGTATGCACACTTAGTTTTATTACGGTTATGATAAATGTAACGTGAATTCACACAAAAAAGGAAATTTCATGAAAAATTATGAGAAAGTTCAAATATCATTTTAAAATTCATCAATTTAAAATTTAAGTGACACATTCTCTAATTAATTGTCAATATTTTTACTTTTATTTTTAGATTAAATTTCATGAATTTACTTTCTCATTGTGTGAATTTGTACACACATAGACACACAAAAAAAAATGCTTATTCATCTTTTGCAAAAACAAGCTAATAATTAGTTCAGGCAGTCATGTCATTACGATAATAATAATAATATTTTTGATTTATGGTTCAATTAAAGTATTTTTCATGAAAACGACCACATCAAGTGCTTTTACTTTGCGTTTTATGTGAATTTTGTCGAGAGTGAATTGCAATTTTTGGCAGTTGCTGAATGAAAAATGAAAAATTTTTAGTGCAATTTAGTGGTTTTATAACGAGCATTTTTTAATACAAATTATTATTATTTTATGAATGAATTGAACATATTGCACGGTTATAAATTAAAATATTTTATAGATAATTTGAGGAAAATAGTTTCCTGTGTTAAATTGATGATATATTTCATGTGAAATTATGATATTTTGAAAGTAAAATTTGCTTTATTAGATTTTTTTTTTGTAAATTATTTGAAGCTTGCATCGACACAAATTTAGAAAAATGAGATAAAATTCATGACTTACCTTTTGTTTGTAATTGCTGTCGATTTGCATCAGTCTTAAGTGCTTCAGCTGTGTGAACGAGCTCATCAAGTTGTGGTTTCTTGAATTCAAGTTCACGTAAGACACTCTGAAATTGAATTTCAAAGAAAAAAAATTAGTTTCAATTTTACCTGTTTATCTCATGAAAACAGTAGAAAATTCGTTTCATGATCAAAATTTACCGTAAAACATAAAAAAATAGTATAAGAGAGGGTGTCCTTGTCCCTGCATTCTTATACATACACATACACATAATAAATTGAAGGGTGTCTGTCTCTACATTATTATATACAAATAAATTTCATGTAATCATCATAGACATTCAGACATTTGTGTGTAATGTTCATTCAATGTAAACTGCACTGATGTATACGGAAAAAAACCGGTGTATTAAAAGGAAATAAGAAAAGCAAAAATCGATATTCTTTCCCATGTTAAGAAATGTATACATGATATAATTTTTCGGAAGAGAAAATGTAATAATATCATCATCCGTATGTTTATCCTATTCAACAAACATTGTGTCGTGCAGAAAATTATACTTTAAAAACAAAAGTTTTAAGCATTTTTTGACAGCATATGGTTTTACCCCCCAAAAATTTTCTTTAATTTTATTTTCTTTGTATTGTGACACGCACAAGTGTGTTTAATGATTAATTTTCATAAAAAATTATATTCGTTCCTTTTCATTTTTTTTTTTTGAAAATAAAACAAAGGAGTTAAAATTAATCACAATAATTGTATCTCAAAAGCATTTTTCATGTCCATTGAATTACAAACAAAAATCAATGGAAAATCATATTACACTGGAAATGGTTCGTGTTCTTGCTATCAAAGTGTTCGAATAATTTTCATTCATATTCGTGCAACAGGTGTCTATTTTTTTCGAACACTGGAAAATGTAATTTTAATGCCTTTATATGAAAATACAAAAAAAAACTTACCTTTTGTTTGTCAATTGCTTTTAAAATAGCGTCAATATCACCAACGGTCACAATTTGTTTTCGTAACATTTCCTTTTCAGCTAACAACCAGTCAGTTACTTGTAAAATTGATTTGTCAAAGCTTGCTAGCAATGAAGCTGTAGCTGGTGTGGCTTGTTTTTGAATGGATTTTTGTGTGAATGAGCCGGGAACATATGTCTCAGTGGAAATTTCTATAAATTAAAGGTAATTAATCTTTTTTCAATAAAATAAAATGAAAGAATTTGAATAAAAGAGCACTTAAATTCCTTAAACAGAGATTTGCAATTATTTTTGTAAAACAAAATTTCATGTAAAACAAAAATGTAAAGAAATTACACACGTTTCAACTCTTATCCTTGCGTTATTAGTAACAGAAGAGAATCATCATCATCATGATACGATTTTCAAAGCAATTTTGCAGAATTTAAGTAAATATTACAAAAAAATATTTCTGTATACCATGAAAACAATGTTACTTGATTGTTATGAGAATTGCAAAGATTCCACTTAAATTTTGTTTGCTTCTTGTAACTCATACACACTTATATTTGACATACACACACATGCAGTCATATGACATGTACAAATAAACACACTTATCCTTTCCTCATTTTCAAACACAATAATTTCAACTGCTTTACTTAAAGTGCATTCTCAATTGTTGTTGTTACTTTTTTATTTTATTTTATTGTATCATTGTCCTTTATGAATTTCAAGAGAATGTACAACAAATATTTTTTTACACACACACAAATAACACGTTTGTTTACAATCAAAAATAATAATAATAACATGTTTCGTGTTCATTCTCCACACATTGCGATACAAGTGATAGTGAAAAGAAGGAAAAAAAATTATGCAATCGTCATTTTCTCCATTGAATGTGATACAATCTTGAATGTTTTTGTACAATATGGAAATTTTGTTAGCAAAAAAAAAGGATAAAAATTATCATAGCATAATATGCAAATATTTATAAATAGAATCGTGGAGGGTACTGATGATGATGATGAGAAGAGATGAAATGAGACAAAAAAAATATTTTGTTCTTGTGCATTGAGACAGAAAGTCATTTGTATGTGTAATTTTGCTTACACTTGCTTTAAATTTCAATTTTATTTAACATTTTTTTTGTTAGTTAAGGAATTGATAACAAAAAATTATTTGCGAAAATATCGTTTTAATGTAAATAAAAAAAATAGAATATCTAATTTCACTAAGATATGTTAATGATAAAATGGAAATTTTAATGAAATTACCGGAAAAAAAAATTATTGAAATTAGGAAAAAATGGTTAACATTGAATCGGAGATATCAATTCATTGATTAAGGTTCGTGTAAATCGATTTTAATTGAGATAATCTCCGAAAAAAAGTTCGCTGATCGTGAAAATCGTTAAAAGGGGCTGCTGCTTAAAATTCCTGCAGAAATTTCCGCATAACTAGACACATAAATATTATTTCATGCTTTTTCCATGCCTCGTTCTATTATTATTATTTTTTTTTTTTCAAAAACACGTACATTACACCGGAATCATGTATTAGTGTAGTATTTATTCATTAAATGAGACAGAAGACAGATTTTACATAAGTTTTCTTCTTAATTTTCTTGAAATTGTATTATTTATATTGTTATAAACTTACACAACTAAAATAACAAAGAAAATAATACAAAAAAATTAAGAAAACAACAAAAAAGTAGCGATTTAATGAAGAAAATAAACCTAATCGAAAACTCATGTAATACTCGGTATATCACCATTTGACATTTCACAGTTTGTCATCATAAATAAATAGAATAAGGTGGAGGTCAAAAATTTCGTCCCTTTTTTCCTCATTCATTTCGACATTCAATTTGTAGAAAGAAAATGTAATAAGAAGAAGAAGGAAAAAGAAACAACCAAGTTTGATAATATTTCATATTTAAGTCATTTATTACATGTGTTTTTTCTATTATATTACATTTCTTCGACTTTTTTATTTCATTTTCATTCATTAACTTTCTCTCTTAAAACGTTTAATCGCATTAAGTTTTTATTATTAGCTTTTGTCAATTATCATCGAACAAGAGAAGAATTTTTGATACTGTTTTAATTTAGTTGGCAACCAAAAACGAACAAAGTAAAATAAAATATTGAATGAATAGGGATGAGCTCCTTTTAAATTTCATGATGCCATGAAATATAATTCATTGATGATTTTTTTTTTGAAATTTTTTTTATTATAATTCCAAAAAGAAGAAGGAGTGTTTCCTTTGTTCCATTAAACATTTCAAAGGTTGACGTACATCAGGATTACAAATAAAACTATCATAAATTTCTATTTTCTAACCCATATTTTTCTTTTTTTTATATTTATTTTTTTTACATGAAACTGAATGAATTTTAACATGACGTGAAACTTCATTTTATATTAAAAACATGTGAAAATCATGATATATGAAGTGCACTGAAAATTTACGACTACCATATTCAATTTTCTTAAAATTTAAGATAATTTAATGGATTTCATGTTACATGTAACGTTTATTGTACAAGAAAACAAGAAACATTTCTTTTTAAGTTAAAAATAGTTTCCATTAAATTGAATTTAAAACATTATCAATTAACTCAACTAAGACTCCAATTTAATATTTTCCTTTTTTGTCAACATGTCAAATTCAATTAAAAATCTTAAGATTTGATTACGGAAACTGAATTTAATTAAAAATTTATCTTTTTGACTTATTATTTTAAATATGTGGGTCAATTCAATGAATGGATATGATGAAATTTTTATAACCCATTTTATGCGAAGATTCCATTATTGGAATATTTTTTGACGGAAATTTCAATAATTTACGATTCAAAGTTTAACAAGAGACATTTTTCAAGGTCACATGGATTCTGTAAAAAAAAATTTAAAGTACAGTCCAAAATGGGTTAAAATTTCCTTCTTTTATGTGACATTTGATACTTTTGAATTATCTCCATCACAATTTCATTTTATCAAATAAGATGATAAATGTTTTCCTTTGATGAAAATTTACAAAGATACGTACAATGTACATACAAGACAAAAAAGGGTTACAGTTGAAGGATATTGATTACATTTGAAATGAAATTATCCTTTTAACATTCAAAATGGTCACATAATATTTACAAATTATTTTTATTCGTTTTTGTTGGTGTTTTATGATGCCGGTTTGAGTTTTAACCCATTAAAGGACATCTGTCACTGCTAGAAATTTGAGTGCTACTAGTGTACATAGTCCAATGTGATTCACTCTGCAAACGATGTGTCATCTTTGCCTGGTGGTTATGAACAGGGTCAATTTTTCGGCCTACTTTTAGCTGATATAAAAAAAATTGAGTATTGTGACGACTCGTATAGTCTGCGTGTGGTATTGCGAGAGGGTTGCGGGACTTTTCAATTTTCAGTATAAATGAAAATTTATCATTAAAAAATATTAAATTAGACAGAAGTTTAACGAGAGCAAAGAATGAAATCTTGGTATAAGAGCACAGAAGTAAGTTACACATTTTTGAGTATGTGGCATTCCATTCTAAAATTAGTGCCGATCACAATTTTCAATCTGGTCCATCAAAAAAAAAAGAAAATTTTGCCTTATAAAATTTTTTTGTATCTATACTAGAAACCGAAATACAAGGGTTTCATTTTTTTTTTTATTCTTGCACATTAACAAATCTGGAAAAAATCAATTTTTTTGTATGAAAACATGTTAAATAGTATATGAAAAATTTTTGGTCCAAAGAATTATCTACAACTTTCAAGAACAAATATCATACCAATTTCATTCAGAACAATGACTTTTTGAGCATTTTTGTCTTCAAAAATGCAAAAAATGGAAATCCTTGTATTTCGGTTTCTAGTATAGATACAAAAAAATTTTATAGGGCAAAATTTTCATTTTTTTTAATGGACCATAGGCCTGTGCACTCAGATTGAAAATTGTGATCGGCACTAATTTTAGAATGGAATGCCACATATGACAAAATGGCAGTTATTTTCAAAATTACTGTTATTTTCAAAATGGCGGTTATTTTCAAAATGACAGTTATTTTACAAAATGACAGATATTTTTCCTACAAACGGATACATTGTGCAGCAAATGACTCATAAAAGTAAATTTTTCCATACCAAAAATAATTTTAACAGCAATGAATAAGTAAAAAAAACGTTCATGTGTGGTTTCTGAACTCATAAAAAAGATTAAAATCAAAGAAAATTTTTAGTATTCTAAAACATTCTTGTATTTTGCATTACATTACATTGAGTACCATGTTAACCAATGTTAATAATATAAAAATGTTACACATTCACAGTCAGTACTTTGAGCCTTGAAAATGGAATGTGTACATTTTAGCAATATGTTTGTCACAGACAAAAAAAAGGCAATCGTAAAGATTATTTCCGCAATAAAATATCAACAACAAAAAAAAACGTGAAATAAAATTTTCCTTTTATACACTTACGCATTCAAACACACACCGACACACATAAAATATAACTTATTTTTTCCTTTTTTTCATGTTTTATTTGATTCTATTGTTAATGTTCAACTTTTACACATTGATTCTTAACATCGTCAAAGGAAGTTAAACATCAACAACTCACAATCGAGAGGAAAAAAATGAGAAATCAATATAAAAATTTATTTTTTTCATTTCAGTTCTTTTTTTGTTGTAGTGAAATGTTGAATATTATTGTGTGTTCTGTAATGTTCCAGTTATGCCATAAATAGCAATATATGGGTTTGAACTATGAATGAATGTTATCGACTGATGACACTCTCTCAAGGGAAAATGAATCTAATTTCACGGTATGAGAAAAAAAAATGAAAAAACTATTTATGAGTCTGAATAAAAAAAAAATAAATAAATAAAAATGTTGTTGTCCTGATGATTGTTGAGAATTTGCATAATTTTATTATTGTTAAATTTTTCTGTTTTTAATCAAGTGATTGCATTGTGGATTAAAAGCTAGAAAATGAAATGCCCTTGGTTTTCATTAGATGTAAAAGGAAATTGAAATAATAGGAAAAGGCATTGACATTGAATGTACTTAAAATAAAAAAATTCAATGAAATAAAATAATATTGATGTCTATTAAGAAAATTTAATGGGCCAATAAAAGAAACCTTGCATACAAACACATGGTACCGAAATTACTTTGATTGTAAGAAATAACAATACAAAAAATAAAATAAAACACCTTAGACATAAATTGGTACACAAATAAAAAAATATCTACTATTGTTGTGATTTTGCATTTCCTGGCATTCGAATTGAGAAGAAACATTTGGGGGAAAGTGAAAACATATGTAAGTGCACACGTTCACACAAAATAGATCAATATACAATAACAATTTATTTTATTTTTTTTTAACAATTTTACATGTTAATGTACTTCATTTGAATATAAAGTGCGATTTAGGTGTAATATTGCAGAAACGAATACACACACACACGTGCATATTTTCCAGATTTTTGAGCAACATCAAAGGCGATTTTCAACATTGATGATTATTTAACAAAAATCTTAAATGCTCACTTAATTATCCGCTTAAAAACGATTTGAAACGAATTTTTGTTTAATATGCATTTCAAATATTCGTAAAATGCCGTAGGGTCGAGTTCACGGATATCATACACAGTGATGATCACAAAAAGACTCAGTGAGACCCCGGTGATGCCTTAAAAGAACTTGGACTGTCAAGGGCGGGTTAAGAATATTTTTCTAATTAAAAAACCAAATTTTCAAAATAAGCGTATTTTCAAAAATTACAAAAAACTATGAAAATTTTAAAAATTGGAAGTATTCCAAGACTTCGGACGGAGCTCTTCAAAACTGCAAAGATTTCGAAAATGTTAAAAACCGCAGATTTTTAAAAACCCGCCTAATTTTCTAAAGTGAAGAGTTTTTTAAAATCGTGAATTTTTCTAAAATCACTAAATTTTCAAAAACCGCCATAAATTGTTGAATTTTCCAAAAACCCCGAAGTTTCGAAAACCGTAGAACACAAAATTTTCGAAAATCGCGAAAACAAGGAATTTTTCAGAAAAGGAAATTATTTTCTAAAAATTTTTGTGTTTTGTTTCTTTTTTTTCAAGATTTTTTTAATTTCAAAATATCACTCATTTTGATTGACACCTAATCACGCTCTATATTTTTTTTTCAAGTAAATTTTCCATTCTTTTTTTTTGTGTCAGATTAGCCCCAAGTTTGTTATTTACATGTACCATGGAAATTGTTATCCTCTCCTTTGTATTCTCAACAATATCTTTTAATTTAAAAACAGCACTTACATTTTTGTGTGTTTTTCTTTCTCTTTATATAATTTTTTGATTTAACTTTAATCCTCTTTTTGTTTTGAATAAATTTGCATTTAGTAATTAAAGTGAATAATGATTATTTTCTGCTTTTTGATATCCTGATTTTTTTTTATGATGATGATGTTGACATTGAATCAAGTTTTACCAAAAACCACAAAATTGGGTTAAGTAATGATGATAATTATTTTTTTTCTCCTTTTGACGTTTCTTACAAAAACACTGGTTTTAGTTAAAATATTATTTTTTTTTTAGTTAGTTGTGAGAGTGATATGATGTAAAAACATTTAAGTTAATTATGTATACAAAGCACGCGCTTTTATGGAACTTTTTTTTTACCACATTATATCAAATTTATACACTCTTATGTTTGGTATTTTCTTGGTTTATGCTCACTTTTATTTATTATTACATCGCATCGTCAGACTATAAATATTAAAGGGGTGTCGAAGAAACAACAACAGTAATAGAAAAAAAGTGAAAGTTGTTTATTATTTTTTTTTTATATTTTTTAAATTTAATTCACATTTTCAAGATATTTCATTCAGATTTTTCTATTCACAGAATTTTTTGAATGAATCATTTTTTTTTTAAACGATGTTAAATTCTCGTAAACATCGTTTCTCAGATGAACTTTTTGACATTGTTACCGGTTTATGGTTTTAATGATATCACATTTGATGTTATGATCTTAAATTAACTCACACTTTATGAGCTCTTCAAAAAAGAAAATATAAACAACAAACTTTTTTATGTGATAGATAAATAAACACAAAAACAATCGTTATCACTACGCGTTTTTGTTGTTGTTTTTTTTTGAGAATTTTTGACGTATACACGTAAAATGAAGGGATATTGTTTACATGTGTTCAGCCACACTTTTCACGATAAACTAAACAGAAGAAAATTCAACAATATTGAATGAAGGTACAAAACATCCTGTTTTTTTATGTAAAAGTAGGCAGAATGTACAATGTACAATATTTTAGGGTGTCCCTTTTTCCTGTTTTTCAGTGTAAAGGCGTATATTGAAGTGAAAATAATTAAACATTTTACAAAATCGTTCTTTTTACTTGGTAAAACATTGTTTTGTATTTGAATTTTCTAGACTTTCCTAAAATCAGTATCGTTACACTTCTATCAGAAGCAGCGTAGTGAGGGTGGAGCAAAAGTTGAACACCAAGTGAGAGAAGGGAGAGGGGAGGGGGGTCAAATTCGAAAACATGATTCAGAATTTGGAGCCTACAGGAGTTCAAAAATACTATGTTAAAATTTTAAGGGCTCGTTGGCATGACTTCATGGCTCGTTGGCCAAATCTTGCAAACTTTGAAAGGATCCGAAATTCACGAAAAGTTTATTCAGCAAAGTGGCAGGATATTTTTTTTTCAATTTCGAACAATAAAAACCATAATTTTTCCAACAATTGGCCTTTTTTTCAGCTTTCTTCATCTTTTTCGATAAAATTGCTGGCAAAAAAAATTTCATAGTACATTCTTCATAAAACACCCCAAAAAATGAATTTACATGGGATATCATTCCATCATAATTTCTTAGCCACCTTACAAAATACAAAAAAATATACTGTGTATATACAAAGACGTGCTTTAACTTTATACTGAGAGACTGCGTGCGTGTTTTATTTCTCTCTGTAGATAAATATATTCATTCTACGCCACTATTAGAATACTATGAGCTCATATATTAAAATTTAAATACACACACACACAAATTTTTTTTCGTTTCTGTTATTTTTTGTTGTGATGAAACCAGCTGTGAGTACACAACAACATTGGTTCCAATTGACTGTGGGGAATCCTTTTCCACTTAGGTGCCAATTTGGCTAGTTGTTTTACAGTAGAAAATGTGTTTTTTATTATGCTTGAGGGAATTCTTTCTGATGAAACGGGTGAAAAAAAAATTATATGTATACAAAAAATATCTTTTTTTTTGTTGTAAGAATGCATATTTGTAGGATATTTAACTTCTACTATATAGTGAAATAATTTGTGGAATGTTGTATTTACTTTTATTTTATATTTATTTACATGAAACCTTTCTTTGAGGTTTTTTGATTAATTGTAACGTACTTTGTGCCTCAGGGCATAACTTTGAGTCGAGAAAGAGAGCCTGGATTTATAAGAATTTAATGAAATTCTCAATAAAGTGAACAGAAATTCCTTTTATTTTATTTGAGATATTTATAAACTCAAATCTACAAAAACTGAAATGACGTATTTATTGACTCAAAAAAAGTTTACTTTCTCAAAATAACATTGCATGACACATCTTGTTTTCATTTTCCACGACGTCATATCGTACAATGAACATAAAACATGTGATTCTGTTTGAAAATTCACAAATAACGCGAGATGAAAATTAAATTCAATGAGATGATAGAAGTTTGACGTAACTTTTTTTATCTTCTTGACAAATAAAAGTTTAAATTTTAAAGTCAAATTAGATTATTAATTTATCAGGAATCTCATTTCAATTCCATGAATAACTTAAATATTTGGTGGTAGGTGGTTGACCTACGATAACAATGCGTTTTTATTACAATACGAGATCAATATAAATTTATATTAACCTTAATTTGTTGATACACACAAACACCAGTGAAATTTACCTACAATTTTGACCGGTCAATACACTCAAAACAATAAATTTTTCATTTGTTAATTCAATTCGTATTCTGTATTTTAGTCCCAGACTCTATACAATGAGCTTCATATCAAAACTATGTGAGTAAATGAAAATAATTTTAGATTTTAATTAATTAAATTGCAAATGAAATCAAATGGATATGAATTTTAGGATGAATCCTAAATCGTTTGCATAATTTTTCGAATTTAATATTTGAAAGTGATTGTGTTTTGTCTATGAAATGAACTGAAAGCAACACCAATGAATTTGAAATACTATTGAATTTATTGAACTCTATGTCTATTATTGTTGTGTTATTTTATTTTATTTGAAGTGGCTTTAAAAGTTTCAAATAGTCTGAAATTAGTTTTTGGCTGTCTATTTTGGGTAAAGATTTAAAAGGAAACAAACTAGTTCGAAATTTAAAAAAAAAAAATGAGATTTCTTTTTATTTTTCTGGTTTTCATTTAAATTCTCAACAGTTAGGACCGTTTAATTCTTTAAGGTTCGTATTCCAAAAGTTTTTAAAGATATCCATTGAAAAAATCAGAAATGTTTCAAACCTTGATCTTTCCCATACAAAATTATAGAGTTTTAAGGGTGCGCCCGGACGAATTACAAATTGCCTGTATGGCCAATGCGCCACTGGAGAGTTTTATGCATTTTGAATCGTATTTCAGAAGTTTTAAAAGACGTTTAACAAAAAATTCAAGAATTTTTCAAACCTACAACTTTCCTATACAAATTAAGAGCATTTTCTGCATTTTAACTCAAATTTCATATCTTTATAACAATTTTGTCAAGCAAGTAACGTAATGAATTTCCAAAATCGTTATAAATGTAGAAAAAAAACAAGTAATTGACGACATTCACTCATTTAATTGAAAGTGACTTATAATCCATCATTAAATTAAAACACACCATTTATTATGACCAATCTGTTCATTTTTTCTTTATCGTTTTCATTCAAAGCTAAAAAGGGTCCCATCTTGCATAAAGCAACTTTTTAAATGATATTCGCAATTAGCTGATTTGTGTTTTTTATTACCCAAATTCTAAATCATTTTGCGTAACAAAAGACATTGCGTAACCTTGTGTATCATGTAAAATAAAAATATAAAAAAAAATTATTGTTATTATGATCAAGAAAGAGAAAAATGAAATTCGTACGCACTTTATTAAGATTTTTGTGGGTAACAGAGATAAAAAGAAGTCGTTTCATGTTTATATGCTAAATTTGACAGTAAAAATTTATACATTTTTTTTTCTTGTTGAGTTTATTTTTATTTTATCATTTCTTTTTGGTTCATAAATCTTTTCATAACGAATAACAATGAAAATACATGAGAGATTGTTGAGTTGAGGAACCATTTCGTCAAAAAAATTTTATGCATGTTAAGAGAAAAGTAGATTTTTTTATAATAATAAGAAAAAATATTGGTTTTCACTTAAATTTAGGTTAAAAATTATCATTTAACCAAAATGACCGTTTTGATTCAACCTTAATTTCAATAAATTTAAAATCGAAGTGATATTTGATTAAAAAATTAATTGAACATACTGATTGGTTATTAAATACAATTATTGATAAAATATAGGGTCAAGTTACAGACTATCGTTACCTCAACTCTACCTTCTTCTACGATTCATTCTTCAGGAAAAATTAAGACTTTTCTCTTCAATGAAAATTTCAGGTTTCATGAAAAATTTTACAGGAGAGCCAAAATAAAATACGTATACGCTACACAAATACAAATACAAATACAGAAATCTTGTACGAGAATGAAAAAAACGCGATCTTTCTTAAAAGTTCACTTTTTACACAACATCACTTTTTAGATTTTGGTTTAAATTCAAAAACCATTCAACTGTTTGATACAAAATATCTTAAATTAAGACTCTAAAAAAGATTGAAAATGAAATTTATTAATTTGAACCTGAAAAGTGACCTCAAAGTAGGTGTTGCGTTGACGCAACGGATGACTTAAATGAGTTAAGAACACCTATCATTCATTTTATTAAGTGGAAATATTAAAGCTAACTGATTTCAATCGTTTAATTATGAAAAACTTGTTTATTTTAGTAAAAAATTCATAAAATACACGACAAAGCATTACGAACGGAAGACGGTTCCACGACCCTACATAAAAATTGACATTTGTAGTTCTCTGTATCTTGGTTTATCCTAGTTCATACGTAAAATTCACCCTGTACGCGCAAATCATCCCACAGTGAAACCCACTAAATTAACAAGGGCATCATCACTGTCTCGATGAGTCCAATGGCAAGAACTGAGAACACCCGTTTGCGAAGTGAGTCACTTGAATTGCAGGACGTTTTCAGATCACAGTGCAAATCGATTTCAAGTAGACATTTAATACGTTTTTTTCTCAATTTTTCACATTAAAAGGAAATAGGAAATTAATTGGAAATCAGACATTTCTCTTCAACTTAACATTTTGACTTTTCCTGGTACATTATGAGATGAATTGAAATTTCTTTTTCTCATGTTTTCTATCATTTTCAAATTAATTTTTTTTGTCTGCTGCGTCCCCGGAGTCTGTACTGCAGTGTGGGTGTGTGTAAGTGGGCTTTCTAGTCTGGTTCAATAAAATGTCTCTGTCCTTTTAAACTCTGTCTAAATAAAGTCATCATTGTATGTTATGATCATAAAATTATGTACAGAAAGCTTGAAAAATACGTGAATTAAAACATAAAATAAAGTAAAAGGACACTCCTACAACTGTCACATGCAAGAAAAAACACTTTTCCTTCCTTTTTTATTTACATCAATTTTTTCGTCTCTCTTTTATTTTCAATTTTCTTTACATAATTTTCATATAAATATTGATATACTATGAAGATACATCAAAAAAATATCATGCTGTAATGTAAATTGAGATACAGCAAAATAAAATCAAAACACAATTCAAATTCTAGACTGGCATTTACTGGTTCCATAAAACGAATCAATTTAATTCATCCATTCATTCAAAGAAATAAAAGTAAAAAAAAGAAAAAAAAATGTGTGGTACCAAAACTATCATAACAATAATATGGACATTTTGTGAGATCGTCGCATCTAAATTACTAAATTACACTTTTATTTGTTGTATTCATATATTTGATTTTCTGCCAAAATGTAATAAGACAATCAAAAGGTTTTTACTAGTGTAAATGATAATGATAATAAAAAAAGAGAGAAATTTTTTTATGTGAAGTGATTTCAGGGAAAAAAAATTAATAAAATACAGAAAAATTTGCTGAATAATCTTGAATTGAAATTTCAATGCAGTTACGATAAAAATAAATATTCAATGCCCTTCATAATTCTTCTTCAAACTTTCTCCCTATAAATTAGATTAAAAATTTTAAATCAAATTCAATTCATGATTAGAAAACTTAACTTGTGTTTTTTTTGCACATTCTTCATTTCACTTGAACAAGAAAAACTTTATTTTAATTTAATTTTGTATTCTACAAGTACAAAAGTGTTAATATAATGTTGCAAAAAGTGCAAAAAATATTGTGAATTGTGCAACAAATTGAAATATAAAATATTATTTGGTTGTTGATCTTCAGTACACAAGAGAACAGATGACTTTTAAAATGTAGAAAGGAAAAAAAATGATACAAATGAGTTTTTAGGGATGAAATGGAACCACTGTGGTCTTAATTTGAAATTAGTACTTAGATTCTGGTGAATTAGGGGCTCGTTTGTATCCGATTCACAAAATGATTTCAAATCAAGATCAAAAAAAATGTAATTTTCGGTCACAGATCCTAAATAACCCTTAAATGAAAACAACAAAAAACTTTTCCATTCAATTTCATACTATTCGGGCACGTACCTCTTTGTACATTACGCTTCATAGACAAAAAAGCACTAAACAAGTATAACAATAATTTTTTTTTTATCATTCTTCATTTTGTTGTATTTTAACACACAATTTTATATCTAAATTTTTCATTCAAGGCAATTTATGCTTGTTTATGCATTATTAGTGGCTAATCCATTTGGGAAAATAAAACAATTGCCAAGAGTTTGTTAGAGCTTCATTAAAAAGTTTTATGATCGTGTCTGCAATGAATATAAAAAAAAACACACAAAATAAAATTTTTTACATGTAAGTTTTAATTTTGCTTTACATTTTTGTTTTCAAAACAATTTAGACGCAAATTCTCGGAAAAATTCTATATTTTGCAAGAAATTCATAGTAAATTACGTTCAATTCTTAGGTAAAATTGCAAATTGTAATTAAAGTGTTTGTATACAAATATTATTTACAATTAAAATTATGAAATAAGTAATTATTGTGACATATTGATTCAATTTCGCCTTATCAAATCAATTGATGATAACCTTCATGTGACAAAATTATGTTTTTAATTGATTGACAGTGTAATGAAATGTGAATTTTAATTTTAAATTGACGTTTTTGATGATTATTAGCAAGAAAGTTCGAGTTCGCGATTCAAAATGTAAGATTAAGAGGGACTCGAATATGAAATTTAATTTCTCAAAACAGTGTTACATTGAAAATAATGGAAAATCAGAACCCTGTGAGCCAGGGAATGGTTAAGCATTTTTCTTTTACGGGAGTGAGGGAGCGAAAAAATGTATAATCGTCGCATTTCGCTAACCAACATATTTTACTAATACAAATATTAAAATATTGAGGCGATGAGGCAAGGGGAGGGCCTTCCTCTTAAATTAGTCCCGGTTCGAAGCAAAATAAAGTCAGGCAACCAGGTAAGAATTTGACAATTTCTTTTAATACAAAATTTACTGTCAAATTTAACTTGCATACCCCCAAGAAACACATTGACAGCCATTCAAATTTGAATTCGAATATTTCCACATTATTTGTTGAAATGTTTCAGCTAAATTATAAAATTTTTTGCCCCACTGTTTCAATAATGCTTCAAAATTCACTTTAATTGATCATAATCTCTCAATTTTGTATTCAGTTGCTTCTAGACTTTTCAACCTGATATTACAAATATTACAAAAATTACATAAAAATGCTACTGCGTTTTTTAACTATTGTAGTTGCAACATTGCAAATAACATCCGCTTTCCTCAATTTCGAAGGAAATAAAGTCTATTTATTTAACATTGACTCGGAATACACAATCCAGCAGAAAAATCCAATACGGTAATAAATTTCATTCATTTTTTAATGAAAATCCCAACTTACATTCAAATAACATTTCAGGAACATCGCTGACGGCACATCAGCTTTCATGGCAGTCCGGACCAAAGATGGTAATTTATTTTACAGTATCAAAGGATCTTCTGAACAAGAATTGCATCGACAAAATCTCCAGCCAATCAATATTGCCAACAAAAATTACGATGAAAATTTGGAAGATAATGCTCTTGCATCGCTCATGTACGATTTACGTCCGTTTCGAAAATATTTCACACGAAAAGATTTCCCTGAAAAACTATACAAGAAAATACGGCTACCAATGGGGACATGTAACGCAACGATTGTGATTGAAAGACGCACCCATTTAACGACTGTTACAATAACAGGATCAACTAAAGTCTGCATGATATCCCGGAAATTTATGGCTGAACTTCGAGGCACATTAACACAAAATACGGTAATTGATGAGATACAAAATGAGCTGAATATCGAGTACTCGAACAAGGAACAGAATATAAAGGAAATTAAAATTACGTCGTTTGTCGATACCCATGTCCGACAAACTAAAATCCATACAGTGAGAAAGGTTGCCTTGAAATACGTCGGAGCAGTAACTGGAATTATGGATTGGGAACAGAAATTGTTGATGCAAGCACTTTCGGGTGATCGTTCGAGAAGGAATTAGAATGCAATTTATTTTAAATTTTTTTTTGTATTTTAGTTGAAATATATTTGTTCATTTTTTTTCATAAAAATTGTACTTTAGATATTTAAATTCAAAGAAAATTCATGGATAAATGTAAATTTTGTCATATTTCTCTTGACAGTCTCAGATTCAATTTAAAGTCACAGGTTTTTTCGTCTTTTATGTTTTAAGATCCAACGTTATTGCAACGTTTTTATTAATGTGTCAACACCAGCTTTGTCATTCAATGAAAAGTGAGAGTGATGTGCACGTGATAATAAAATACATTCAAGGAAATGGAACAAAATTCGATATGAATTTGAACAAACCGTGCTTTAATATGGATTTTCGCCTTCAAAAGGAGAATGGGTCACTTGAGTACGTGCTTAGATCGCATTTTATTTCCTTTTCTCATATTGAATCCTCACTCAATAGAAATTTATTTTAAGACATGTTAGCTCGAGACGTTATTATTACCGTCTGTCATTTTACATCACATAAAAAATTTTGATGGTTCTTGTTCTCCATTTATAATAATAAAAGATGTAAGAGTCGTTTTATTCTTTAAATAGTACTTTAATATCCAAGAAACCACCTTATATAATAATAATAACAATTTTAGCACATTTCTCGGCGTTTTGGAAAAAATATTGTGAGCAGGTCACGTTGTCCGTCCGTCAGTGTCATTTCCAAAATCGAAGACTTTTAATCACGGAATTTTTAAACATCGTTGAATTTTCGAGGAAATTCGCGGAAATATCAATGATCGCGGATTTTTCTTAAACGGATGACTTTTCTGCGCTCGTATGTATCGTTCACGTTCTATTTTTTTCATTACAATAGTAACATGCACATAAAAAGCTTTCTTATTTCGGAATTTGATGACACACTATTACATTGTATGTGTTTTTTCAGCAATAATTTTTAGCATTATTACTTTAATAAAACATGGTGTGCATGTAAAACAATCGATAGTGCCAAGACAAACATTAAACTTGTTGAAGCGAGACCTGTTCAAGTGATTCTGTGCAAAATTTATTGTGTCTAGATACTTTATCCTATGCAAACCTTTAAATGCCATCGTATCGCAATTTGATAATAAATTTACAAGTACTTAGGACGATAATTTTGCGAGGTAGTGAAGGATAACAAAAGTAAGATGTTTTTTTTTCGTTGCAAATCGATATAAGGCGCTCTTTTATTCAAAACATATAAGAAAAAGTTAAAGAAACTTACCTTTCTTGCCATTAATTGTCTCAATACTTTGCTTTCGATGACTTTGCACAATTGTTGGTGGTGGTACCGGATTTTTATCATGTACTTCAACCACTTTAGCTTTTGTTTCCGAAAGACTTGCGCTCTTTTGTTCACTTTTATTTTCATTTTTCACTTGATTTTCTGTTTCCTTTTTAGATTCAACAGGTCTTTCTTTGACTAATTTAACGGAAACTTCTTTTTTATTATTACTTTCATCACTTTCACTCGTTTTCATTTCAACAGGCACTTTTTTAATTATTTTTGGCACAATTGGTTTTTCTTCTTTATTTGTTTCAATTTCTTTTTCCTTTTCCTTTGATTTAGTTAAATTTAATGTAACATCAGAATCATTTAACGTTTGGGTGACTTCTGAACTGACAGACGCATGTTTAACTAAACGAGCTTTTTTGTTTGGAATTGCTGTTGGTTTTTCTTCTGGTTTTGTTTCGGTTGGAGGAATAACTGTGGGGATTTTACTTGCAGGGGTTTCTGGTTTGACCTCAGATGGTGATTTTGGAGTTTCTGTGGTGAGTGATGACTTTGTTTTTGGAATTTTGCTTGGTTTAGCACTTGCTGTCTCATCACTCAGTTTTTTCTTGGATTCTCCTTCAGGTTTTTCTGATTTTTCTTTAGGAATTTTAGTTTTGACGACTTTTTTCACGACAACTTTTTCAGGTTCCTTTGGTTCTTCTGTCTTGGGCACGTCATTAACCTTTACTGGTTCAGGGACTTTTTCTGGTTCCTTTGACTTTGGAGGTTCAATTTCCTTTTCAGGTTCTTTTGGTTTCACGATTTTCTTTACTTTTTCAACTTCTTTCACTTTTTCAGGCTCTTTTACCTTTTCAGATTCCTTCGCAGTTTCCTGCACTTTTTCTTCTTCCTTCTCCTTGTCTGTAACTCCTTTCTTTGCACTTGCTACCACCTTTTTCTTGGGCACTGTAATCGTTTTAACCGTCTTTGTCGTTTCAGTTGTTGTCTCAGTTTTTGTTTTCAATTTAGGTGTCGACGTGCGTCTGGGTCCCGGTGACAATGGTGCTGTACTTGCAACTTCCTCATTCAATTCTGAAAGTGCAGAGGTCACAGCATCACATTGGTCTGCTAGTTCTTTCTTAGATTGTTCAAATTTTTCAATAATTGATTTCACTTTAATTGTCCTTTTCATTGGCTTGTGGAGCCCTAAAGGATTTGGCTTAGGCAGGCCAGGTGCATTTGGTTTAGTTGCCATATTGATAGCTAAATGAAGATCTTCTTCTTTTTCCTGGAAAATAGTAAAAATAAAATGAATTTTATGTTTTTTTATGGGATATTGAAGTAGGAACAGTCATAATAAAAGTCATCAACAGTCACTTAATTTATTTCACATGAAAATTATTCATTTTGAAAATTCATGTTTTATTTTCTCTCGTAAAAGTGTCGACATAGGAAGACACTCAACAAGACAAAATGAAATTTAAAAAAATAAATTAGAACATTTATCTTTTTTCAAGGCCATTTCAAGTTATATTGTTTATCACATTTAACGGCACTGAGGATGCGCCTCATTCCAGTTCTCAGTTAAAAATGTCCTTAACAAAGTCCTTAAGTTTCAGAACAAGCTGAGAATATGGTAAAAGGTAAGAATTCGTTCTTCAATTTACACGTATTAAGGGGTTGTCTTTTAGGGGGGATGGGGGTCCTAAAATAATTGTAAGTCAAATTTCGTCCTTTCAAATGCCATTTTCATAAAAAATGAAAATTATAGAAGAGTTGCCCCTTTCCCTTACCCCCTTGTAAAATCCGTGAGACACATTGCAAACTTGTAATGGCCTTAAAAAAAAGTAATTCTAATAAAAATATTTTCATATTGAAATAACAACGACACGAATAACTAAAGGAAATCACAAATTAAGCAAATTTAATTAATCTGTTAGTAAAAAGATATTTTCACAAAAAATTCTCATAAGACATTCAAATTCACGTGGTGAAAGAAAGGCAACTACAGAATTTTAAACGAAAATTATCTGTTTTTATTTTATTTTAAATTTAATTACTGTTTTTTTAACGATAATTAATACATAATTACTTTTAGTTTTTATTTTTATTATTACAGTTGTTTTATAACTTGGTTAGACACAGCTATGATTAGTGGAAAAGTGAATTTAGTGTGTTTTTTTAATGGAAGGGAACCTTAAGGGTATTAAAATTTATTTAAATTCAAGGTGTCGATCATCAAAATTTTAAGGGATTTTTTTTAATATTCAAAAAAAATCAATTAGGGGAAATTCAAAAATTGATTAATCAAAATATTTATTTGCAAAAGAACTCTAACTTACAAATAATGATTTTAAGAGTGAGACTGGAAGTTGATCTTCTTCATGATCGTGATCCATTGTCTAGCAAAAATTTTGTGTGTCAATTTTTTTTTTCTGTTAAGTGTCGTAGTGTATTCAAAGAAAATGTGACCAAAAATTCATAAAACTGCAATGTTTTATCATTGGTTTAAATGAAATTTTTTTTTTTGTATTGTTAGCACAACATTGACTACATCTAAAATTCTACGCTAAGAAGAAGAAGTGAATTGAGAAAGGAAAAACGTGAAATATCATATTTTTTCATACACATTCAACTCATGTAATGGATGAATGAAGTAAAATGTAAAATTTCACAATGAACTCATCAATTCTAAACAGTGCATGTCTAAATTTAAAAGTTTCATTCATTAAAAATTGATACAATGTGAAATTTCATTCAATTTCAAAGAAAAACAAGATTTTTTTGTAAAATATAAATAAAATTGCATTTCCACTCAATGCTTTTGACAACGATGACACAACTTCATATCTATTTTTATGAGTATAAAATGAAAATCAACAATGATATTCACCGTTAAATTACAAATACCATGAAACACCTTTTTGAATGCCAATCAATCCATCAATTCATACTGAGTGGTTTGTGTGAAAAAAAATATGATATTTTGTCAGAAAAGTATTCAAAATATGTGAAAATATTATTATTAAAATTCTTCAATTAATATTTCATAAACAACAAGTTGATCTAGTGGTTACAACGCCCACTCAATCAATAACCAGGCACTAACCGAAAAATGAGTGTTTTTTACTTTAATGTGATTTTTTTATCGTAATTTTATTTTATTTTGAAAGATATTATGCTGGATATCGTGTTGTGCTGGTACTGATGTCTTAAATTGTGAAAAAAATTCTCTGACAGACAGTGATATGTCTCGGAAATATATCTAAATGTAGGTAAATGCTGTCAAGCCGGTCGAAGAACATACACAATTTGTAGTGTGCAATGACTTTGATGAGTTGATGCGTAAATATTTATCTTTAGCCAAAATGTTTTACTTTTGAGACACTTTTTTACTAAATAAATTTCCTCTTTTTACATTTTTCACTTTATTTTTATTCTTTATTTTAACGAACATTAATCAAATCGCATTCATGCTTAGTTGCGATTTGTTTTTCTCTGTATTCATGAGTAAAAGTGTGCACTGTTATAATTAAAATACTTTTCATTTATTTTCCTTTTATTTTGCTTAGAGCACACACACACAAATATGACACACTTTTTTTATTTTTTTTATAATTTTTATGTATATTTGGAACAACAACAAAAATAATTTCACTATTGGACGTTGACTTATTATGATAATTATTTTTTTGTTTCTTTTAAAATTTATATTCAGCTGTAAATTAAACCAGAAATCTTTTTCACACCTCAAATAAAAACTTGATGAAAAGAAAACATTTATTATTATTTTAATATAATTTTAATTTTACTTTATTTTTGGCCCATTTATTGTATGATTCTTAACATATCAACATTCAATCACAAAACATATTTCACAGTACAATAATTGCAATGTAATTTGTCATCATTTCTAAATAAAATATATTTTATACATATGAATTTTCATATTAAAGTAAGCAGATATGGTGCAAAATTAATTCAATTAAATTAATTAGTCAACTAATGTGACGTGTCTTTGCAATATAAATGTTGTAAGTTTTTTTTTCACTTTTGTTCTGACAATTTTTGGCATTTATTTTATGCAACATCTTAACTTAATTTTAATTTTCATATAAAATTACGTTTCATTTATTTTTATTAAGGAAAATTTATGAATTGAATAACTTTCAAATATTCCAATCATTCATGATTTTTTTTTTTTGTTAAATGATCATCATTTTTTTAGAGGTAGAACGAAAATATTTTATCACGCACGTTTTGAAACGAATATAAAAACATTAAATTTATGAATAAATAAAAAAACGCGAGATTTCGACGCGACACATTCAATTAAGTGGAAATTCACCGCGAATGATCACGGACAAAATACTACTGAGAAAGATTTTCCACTTAAAATATTTTAAAGAGACACAAAAATTTTTCTTTCTATGTTTTTCTTTTTATTATTGTATTAAAATACGAATTTTCTGAAATATTTTCTTAATCGTATGTTGTATAAACAATACAAATAAATGAGTGTTTTTCACACAAATTGTATGATTTTATTATTAGGCCGATGCAAGTTCGAAGGTGAAAATTTTTCCACCTTCACTGAAATTTTTTCCGAACAATTTCCAGTTTTTCTGAGTATTTTCATTTTTTTTGATTTTTTTTGGCCATTTCCTTGATTTTTTTTAGGGTTAACGGTCATTGTTCGATTTTCCTGTCATCTTTACGATCAAATTCCGATTAATCACTGTCTCAAAAATCTTCACGTAAATGAAAACCCTGATATTTTTTAGCGTATTTCTTGAAAATGCAGGTTTTGTGCAGGGAAGCGCTGTCCGTCCGTCCGTCCGTCGGTGTCATTTTCAAAATGGCGGAGTACTTCAAAATGGTGGACTAACCCAAAATGACCGTCTAACCCAAAATGACCGACTGACCCAAAATGACCGTCTAACCCAAAATGACCGTGTAACCCAAAATGACCGATTGACCCAAAATGGCGCATTAACCCAAAATCGCCGACTGACCCAAAATGACGGACTTTCTAACGATAAAACTCAAATTTCAAGATTTCTTTTCGATCAGTTTTAAATATTATACAATTGGCGAATACTATACATAGAATCGAAAAACCGACGATAAAAAGGAAATGTCATAAAATTCCTGAAACATCCTTAAAACTCTTAACGGCCTCATTGAAATTCATCTGCACAAAAACACTTCAGCAAAACCAATTTAAAAAAGAGATTTAGATGTCATTTTACTCTTAAATACACTCACATACAATAAAACATTCAAAGGTGCGTACAAATTAAAAGAAAAATTATTTTGTAGTTTTTTTTTTTAATGTACCGATTTAAAAATAAAAGTAACACGTGTTCTGTGTAAATATCTTAGAAAATTACTCAAATGAATCAGTAAAGAATTTTAGATGCGATTAACGTAAAATGTTAAATTAGTGAAAAATTTTAATTGAGAATTAATTTTCTGGGTCACCCTATCAATTACATTCAAATAATTGTTTTGAGATCTAAATTTATTTGAATTTAATTTTATTTTAAAAGTTAATAGTCAACAAACTTAACCTTCTCTCGTTTTATTTACTTTACTCTTTTTTTGTATTTTAAAATAAACACAAAAAATTTAATTTGTTCGTTTTGAATGAATAAAAAAAAAAAAAAAATATGAATTTTAAAACAATCATAAATTGGATTGAATTTTAAATGGCGTTTATTGAGCTTGACTGATCGCCAATCGTTGTTATGATTTCTTGGATGATTTTTTTGAAATGGATGGCTCTTTGAAATTTTATGTTGATGACATTTATTGTTAACTCATTCATAATTTTTAAATACATTGAAAATTTTTTTATACTCACCTTAATGTCACGCAATCTATTGATCAAATCTGTTTTCGATCGGAAATCGATTGGTTTGTTCAGTAAATCATTGACCCTCTTGACAAGTTTTTCTGCCATTTCTTCCAAGTCAAATGGTTTACTTGCAATTAAATCTGACGGGAATTTTTTATCAGCGCAATACTTTTCTTTTGGTTGATTTGAATTTTCGGGATGCAGTGCACTATCTTTGTCCAAAACACTGGGATCAATAAATTCGGGTCTTGTATGTTGCACTTCCTTGAATTTATCTCTCAAAAGCGTTTGAATGGTAATTAATCGTTTTGTGAGAGCATTTGATTTTCCATGTGCCTCAAATACCAAAGTGTCACCTTGAGATATTAACGTGGCAGCATCTGGTGTAATTGAGAGTTTTAATTGCTCTACAACTGGTTGACCGTCGGTGCATTGACGTATCATTTCACGAGTTTTATCCAAATTTTTCACCATATAACGTGCTGCCTTTTCAAATTCAGTTACACGCTGTTCCAGGGAAATTATGAATTTGTATTGTTCTGGTCTTGGTTGGATGTCTGGAGTTTTGGGGAGATACTCAAGTTCCTTTGGTGTCACTTTGGAGACGTTGGGGGTTTCAATGCGACTCTGTAAAAATGAAAATTTATGTAAAAACTATTTCAAAATTATTTTTTATGAAAATGCATATAAATTGACTGAAATGAAAATGATTAAAATTCAAAAGAGATTTTACCACATCACTATCGGAATCGGTCGCCATTTCCATTGAATATCTTGGAATGTCTTCGTCTTCGGAAAATGCAAGTGGTTCCTCGTCATTTTCCTTATCTGAATTATAAAAACTGTCTCTCTCAATAGCTGAAGCATCCATTTTCTCCTCATCTTTTTCTTCTTCAATGATTTGACTCACATTTTCCTCGGAATCTTTCAAAATATCGCGATCCTTGGAGCCTTGTGGAATTGAACCACGCTCATCAAACGAAATTCTTTGCTTTTCAACTGTAATCACTTTTGTTTTTCTTATATCAATTTCCGATATTGAATTATATGGATTGAGTTTGTTAATTGATTCAAGTTCCTTTTCAAGTTCATATTCAAGCTCATCAGGACTCTCATCGAATTGATCGAGTGAGTCCCCACTTTTTTTCCGTTCCTCATCTAAATTTGGTGTTGAACCGGTATCGGTATCTGATGAGACATCAATTATATTGACAGTTTCCACATATTCCGGTTCGAATGTCCGACAACTCTCCAAAATGTGATGTTGTACGTTGTGTGAACTTTCACTTTGTTCAACGTTAATATTTTGAACTGTCATTTTAGATGTTAGGTCCTTTTCGCGGATTTCAACGACAGAAAAACTGGAATTTTTCTCAGATTCTGTCATTTGTGAGAAAAAGGAACTGCGCTCATTTAACATGAATGTTTGTGGCAATAAATCTGGTAAATTGTTATTTTGAGCCACCATTGCTGATTCTGATGATACAGATGATGTGCGACTTGGGGTCCGAGCACGACGTTGACGTACCGTATCACTGACAACTACAATTTCTGTATCATCATTCGTTGTGTTTGTATTGTTGGTGCCAGAAATTTTGTCCTGTAAGTTACATGTGAAATGTACATGCTTTGATTTCCCAATTTTGTTACAAGATTTTTTTTTTAAATAAAAGGAATAAAAGGGACGAGCTATTAGTTAAAATTGAATTTAAAAAATTTTGACATGAAACACTTGTTAGTAAAAAAAAAACTCAAAAAATAGTTATTTAATAGGGGTCAAAGGGGAATAAAAGGACATTCCTGCACCAACATATACAACGTTTACATTTTTACATAAGGACATGAACAGACGAAGACATTCCAAAAAATACCCAACAAAAAAACAGTTTAAAAACCGATTTCCAAAAAAATTAGGATAAAAGGACATGCAAAGGACGAAAAACATTTAAAAAATATTAATTTAACATACCTGAACCATTTGATATACTTCATTGTGTAAAATTTCGATTTCTTTCGTTTTAACGTCCATTGATTTCAAATCTTGTTCCATTTCTCTGTGGTGAAAAAATTTATATGGTGAAAATGATTTCAAAAATATTATTTAAAAATAACCGCTAAACTCACTTCAATGTTTCAGGTGATAAATTTTCCAAATTCTGCAATGTGCTTCTCATTTCTTTGAGTACCTTTTCAACGTCACTTCCCAATATTCCTAAAAGTCGTTTATTGCATCCATCAATTTCACTTTTCAATTCCTCCAAATAAATTGGGTCACATTTTTGCTTATACTCATCAAATAACTGATTTGCTTTGATGAGAGCTTCTTCAGCCTCAGTCACTGTCACACTAACTTTATCACTTTGAGGTGCCGTATTTTCACGTTCATCCAAAAATTGTTTCACTCTTTGCAGACACTCCCTGAGCGTTGTATTCAATTTCTTTATTTCTTCTAGAGCAATTTTAGATTTTGTCACGTGTTCTCCCAAAGCATTATATAAAAATTTCAATGCATCAATTCGCTGATGCAAACCTTTGGGATTTTTCGTACTTGGATCTTCGCAAATTTTGCGTCCAGTTTTGATGACACTCTCAGTTTCGGATTTAACTTCAGATAAAAGTCGATACAATCTAAGACAATGCTGATATTGGTCATCGACATGTTCAGGTCCAGCTGAAGAAGCATCAAGAATACATGAATTACGCTCAATTCCACGTAATTCGGCCATTGCACGATTTAGGCGGGACTCGTACGCAGCTTGGGGGGATGTGAATTCTTCAAGTTTATTTTGTAATTGCTCAAAACGGGTCTGAAATGAATTTTTATGGATTGAAATGTGTTTAGATGAGAAAATTTAATTGAAAATGTACCTGTAAAAGATTAATTTGATCCTCATAACGTTTGGCTGCTTCAATTTTTCCTTCGTTACGATAAGTACTGACTTGTCCACGCATCTCATCAAGGACAGTTTCGTTTGCTTTGAATTCCTCATTCAAACGCTGTTTCCATGAAAAGAAGTAAAGAAATAGATAATTAATCATTCTCTTTGATGAATTCAAGGTAACATTGAAAGGACATTGGATGTCACTCAAATTGAGAGACACAACATTGACATTGAATTTTTTAATTTTCATACAAAATAGAAGCATAACAAGCAAACTATGTTAGAAGTGTGTTGCTAGCATTCATTGAAAAGTGATTTAAATGTTAAATTTAAAAGAAAAAAAATTACCTGAAAATCATGTGGCACATCTTCAATCGTCGTATCATTTTCATAAAATTCATTCAACATTTGATCGACATGATTAATCCACTTTTGAAAGTTCGAGACACGTGATTCAGAGCTTTGAGCTTCCGTTATTGCCTTTTCTAGGATTTGTGTTCTTTGCTTAGCCTTAAATAAGTTGAGTTGATACGAAAAGAAGAAGAGAAGAAGAAAATGCAAATAAATATAAAAGTCATGCCTAATTATTATCAAAAGAAATTCATTACTCATGCATAAAAGGCAAAATTATTTCAAAGAAAACATTCAAGAAATCGTGCATGAATTTTATTGAAATTAAATAAAAATCTTACCTGATGATTTAATTGATTATATCGGTCAAGGACGTCTCTTATTTCCGTATCAATTGAATCTGACATGAACTCATGCTGGATTAGCTCGTTTCCGATCTCTTGAATGCGTTCAAGACGGGAATCTGAATGGTTCTTCAAGTAATTCTCCAAGTCCTGTTAAAATTTATTGAATTTAAATTCATTTTGTGATAGGAATTTAAAAATTAAATGAAACTCACATCAAGTTCCTCTGAAATTTCCTCGGCATCTGCTGCATTTTCCGGACTTTTTCTCAATAATTTCTCCAATTTATCAAAATATCCCGTTTCAGCTGCAATCAATGTCTTAAATTCGCCAATTTGGCCTGAAATTTGCTCAAGTACAGCAGTTCTCGTGTAAACTTTTGACGTCACCTCATTCCATCGTGCATTTAATTTTGTGAATTTCTTTGCAAGATACGACGCTTTCCCATCATTATTCATATGAATAATTTCATCGATTTGCAAAAGCATGTCACTCCCTGTTTCATTTAAATCCCTAAATTTAACTGTCATAAGCTCACATTGCTCTTTAAGTGTTTGGAATTTTGATTTAATTTGAAATAGCTCATTGATGTTATAAATTTCAGAATTCTCGTTTTTGGGAGTATTTTTTTCAAGGTCATTCAACCAAAGTTCCATGTGATTAACGCGGCCCAATAATTCTTCACTTCTCGATGTGATTTGATCTAATTTTAATAAATTTCCTTCAATAACGTTTTTTAACTCGAGTTCCTGATCTTTGAGAGCTTTAATTTTGCCGAGTAACACTTTTTTGTACTCATCATCACTGTTTTTGATCAGAATTTCATTGAAATTCTTAATACTGATGATATCAATTTCAATTTTTTTCAGACTAGTTGCGTGCTTTTCATATTCATTGGATTTCTTTTGTAGGGTTTTAATTTCACCGAAGATAAAAACGTCAGATTGCAGTGTTTTTCGCAACTCTTCAATCGAGTTATTGATTGAAGCGTATTCGTTATTGAAGTGATTTAAATTTTCAATGGCAGTTTGTTGTTTAATCACCTTTTCATGGATTGTGTTGACAGTTTTCTCCCAATTCACAATCAAATCACCGATTGCCTCAACGGAACTTTTATCGTAAACGTGCTCAAAAATGTCATTCAACTCATTGTATTCCATTGATAGGCTTTGAAGAACCTCCAAATTGCTGGTCATTGTTTCCATTTTTGAATAAACTACAGGTGAGTCGTTTACCTTTGTGATAAACGCTTCAAGTTCTTTGACTTTCTGATTGACATAATCGAAACCGCCTTTTTCGTGAATTAAACGAGTTATGGCACGTTTCATGTCATTCCAGCTTTCCTCGAATTGTGATAAATCTTTCATCCATTCTCGATATTCTGAGCTGTGCTCGGCTGTGCAAAGGGCTTTGGTGTCGGCAATGTCTTGATTTAGAGAATCCATATTTTTAAGGCGTTTTTCCAGGTCAGCTTTGGTTGAATGATGTGAATTTCCATTAAACCAATCACGTAAATCGGCAAGGACAAGTTTGAATCCCGTCAAACTTTTATAAAATTTCTCTTTATACAAATCTTCCTTTAAACGGACATTGAGTCCTTCCAATTTGTGATTAACTGTCTCATATTTTGTCGCAATATCACTAATTTGTGTCTCTTCAATCGACAAGTCAGTGTTTGGTTCATTACGACATTTTTCTAGTAAATTCTTTGCAGTTGAATAAACTTCAATTTTTCGTCGTATTTGTTGACTTAATTGATCTAAATATGATGACCGACTCTTGAGGTCATGCCTATAAAAATCATCAAATTTATATTCAATATCTTGAAAGAAGTTAATTAATTCATTTATATTTTCATTTAATTGGACAACTGTCTCCGACTGTTCTATTTTACGATTTTTACTTGATGAACTTTCATTCTCGTACTGATCCAATGAAATTGATTTCAATTCATCGTTTTCATTGGTTGCACTTAGATTTTTATACAGCTCCGTTTCAAAGTCCTCCCATGAAAGAGGACGTTGAATTGAAGTCTTTTTAGTTTTTTGTGGAATTTGGAAGCCAACTGATTCAATGCGACTTTGTTGGACTTCGAGGATTTCCTTGAGGGCATCGACACGATCATTGAGATGTTCAATTTTATCGACAATGTTTGGGGCGTTACATGCATTATTTTGTAATGTTTGTAACACTTCATCTAATTCCTGTAATGCCTTTTGCAGGGAATTCAAGTCCTTTGAACAGAATTTTAAGTAATTGATGCGTTCCATTACTGCCCCTACTTCTTTCACTTCTTCTCCTTCCAATGAAATTAAACTGCGTTCACGGGCTTCTGTCCATCTGAATATAATTTGATAGTAAATTGAAAGTTTGATCCAACATATTTTGACTTTTTGCAGTTTCTCCCAGCGTTTGGAGGTCCATTTAAGGACATGTGACCACCGTTCTTCTAATGCTGCTAATCGATCTTCAAGATCCGAAAAATTATCTGAATCAACAATCACGACCAAATTACTTAGTCCATCAACTAAATTTTTCAGCTCTTCAAGGTCAGATTGGAGTTTCTTGTGTTCCTCTAACTGGGATTTCAACTCTTCAGGACCCGGCCCGATTCCGCCCATCCTTGAAATGCGATCCTCTGTGACTGTGAGAAATTTTTTCAATTCATCTATTTTTTCGAATTGTAATTCGGCTAGACGTGAATGAATTTTTGATTGGACATCGAGAGCTCTTAATCTCAGAGTCTCCCAACGTTCATTTAACAAAAATAATTGATGTTTAATTTCATTTTGTTCCTCAATCGATAATCCATTTTGACTGGCTTGTGATTCGGAAATTAAGCGTGCACCTTCTTCCAGGGCAGCTCCAACATATGATTGGTGTTCCGAGAGTTTGAGCATAAATTCTTCGTGATCATGAAATTGTTGACGTGCCTCAGTTAAATTACTTGCAATTGGCAGTTCTTTTGCGATTATATCTTCAGAGCGTAACAGCAATGCAAGAACTTCTTCAACTGCGGTCTCATAACTCGTAATTTCGATTGAGAAATTTGTCGCTGTCGAAGTGGGACGTGATGACTTTTGTTCCCAATAAAATTGAGTATCTGCTTTGGGTAATAAAAGTTCTCCCGTACTTAATCGTGCTTCATTTAACTTAAAATCTGTATTAACTGTTTCTGCATGTTCAATACTTCGAACAATATTTACATTTGGATTTATTTGAACGGAATTTGATTGAAATGGAAATTGACGAAGATCCTCAATGGATTTTGCTAGTGAAATTTCATCTAATTGTGTTAAATTTCCTGCATGTAATGGCAAGATGTTGCCTTCATGATCATATCGCTTAACACGAGTCCCCTCATCTCTCACATCCATGTCTTTTTCATCAAGTAACTGCATTTCCTCAACACTTCCAGCATGTTCAGCTAATTGTCGCATCTCACCCAATTCTTGTTTCTTTGAATCAATTGCATTATAAATACACATAACATACATTAAAATACTCTTTTTATCTGGTTTAAGTGTATTCACATCCTCGGGTTCTAAAAGTTGTTCAACTTGCAAGTGACGACTTGCCAAGTCAAAGGCCATCCTATGTCTCGCAATGGGATGCAATTTAACGGCTTCACTTAAATCAAATTTTGGAATGTTTTCATACAAAATATACAGAAAAGCGAGACCATCTGACCAGGATGAGGAGAAATCGGTGACAGTCAAACCATGTAATTCAGTGAATTGACACACCCAGGCAATTAGTGATTTTTCTATGCCACTAACTGCTTGTGAACTAACCAATTTGCGACCATCAAAACTCAAAGCAATTAACCACACTAAGCCAAGTGTCAATTTCTCGTTTCCTGATTCAATGTCATTACTTGAAATGTTTACTAGTTTTACACCGTTAGCTTGAATTACGTCTAATGCTTTGTTTATATTGTTGATGTGATGGACACGCATTCGTCCTTTTTCACGTTTCTATGAAAAAAGGTGAATTTTATGTTATGATATAAAAGAAATTTAAATTACTTACATATTTTTTATTTGTCAGCACTTCTAAAAGTGTTAATAGGCGATTACCATCACGCAAATCCATGAAAAGGTCACGGATTGGTGGAGCATTCGCCTTTGACAGATATCCATTAATCCATTTTGTGAATGTTTTCTTCTGGACATCTTGTCGTTCATCTGAAAAATTAAAGTTAAAAAAAAATTAAATTAAATTTCATCGAGGTATGCAATTTTAAATGGAGAACATTTTTCTCAAGACACACATTTACCAAACCATCCCCTTAAATATTTTCTATTATTTTCACAAAAACGTTCTGTATCACTTTTATCAAAAAACATACTTCTCAATTTGAATAACAATTCCGTCTGAAATACAAATGGCAAAAATTTCATGGTCTATTCTCCTGCATCAGCATACATGGCATCATACACATTTTCATCCATAGAAGATTCATTGAGTCTATGATTAGTTTTTATTTTATTTATTATTTGCCTAATCAATCTCGAAAATTTATGACCGAGAAACAAACAACAACAAAAAATCACACACTTTAAATTTTTTTATAACTTTGATATAAATTTCATCAACAAATAACAATAAAATTCAATCTCTATAAATAAATATTGAATTGATTAATATAAAAATTAATGATCATCTGTATCAAAAAACAATCAAATTTAATAAATCTGTATCAGAAAACTGTCAAGTTGTCACTAAATATGTATGGATGTTTATTTGCATTTCTTATTTAGAAGAAAAAAAACTTTTTTTTGTCGTAAATTGGGACAAATCATCTTTGATATATTTCATTCCAATTCATACCACACACAATTTACAGGGTAATATTAATTAAAAAATCAAGTTTTTAACGCATTTATTGTCGATTTGAAAAATTTGTTTTGTGAGCACAAGTCCATTCGTCCGTCTTTCTCGTAATGTATAACAGTTTTAAATAGTGTTCTAGTCTACAAAACCTTTAAAAAATCACAAATTTCAAAAAAAGGTAAAAATTTTAAAAAAACGTATATTAAAAAAATTCTAAAAAATTTAAAAAACCAGCCTAGAAAACTTTTAAAAAATTAAGAAGCCTTGAAAACCTTAATAAAAGTCTTAAAATCTTTTATAAAACAATTTACAGATCTTAAAAAATGTTAAAAATAGAAAACTTTAGAAATAAAGTTTTGAAAATCTACAAAGCTTTAAAAATAGGCTTCAGATCTTTAAAAAAATTACAAATCTTAAAAAATTGTTAAAAATTTTAAAATAGTCTACAAAAATTTCCAAAAACTCTAAAAAAGCTAAAAAAGTCTAGAAAACCAAAAAAAAAGTCTACAAAGCTTAAGATAAAGTTAACTAATTTTTAAAAATCTTTACAGTTGGATTCTCGCTAGATAAAGATGGCGACTGGCCCTAAAATGATGAGAACGGGTATGGCACGGGTAAAAATCTGATCTGAATCCGAACTTAAAAGTCTACTTTAAAAAAACTGTAGAATTTCCAAAAAGGTCTTCAAAACTCTTGAAAAGTTCTAAAAAACTTTAAAAATGTTGTCGAAATCGAATAAAAGGATATAAAAGTGATAGTTGGAAATGCGCTCGTGTAATCCTTTCACGATCACATTCTTTAATTTTTTATTGTGTTACATGGTTTTTTTTTATCTAATTTTAATTAAATCTATGATGAAATATGTGATTTTTGAGTCATTTTAGCAACTGTGAGGTATTTCATAGTGAAATTTTAATATGAAATTACAATTTACTGACATGAATCCTTTTAAAATGTTTATTTTAGTGGAAGTTAAAGACTCTTTAAATGTTTTATACAAAAACAAAGTAGTTTTATTATAATCATAATAACTTATGTGAAATGAACACTAATGAAGAGTGACATGCAAGTGTTAAATATTCCATTTATTAACAATAATATTATTGTTTGCAGTAAAATTTAATTAACAGTATGTGTGTGTTTTATATGGGAACATTGTAATTTTTTAATAGTTTCATATATAGTTGATCCATCTCAACGTCGCTTTTCGTAATTTAAATGGATGTGATATTAAATGAAATAAGACAAAAACCATTTTTAATGAAAGTTTTTGACCGGTTTATGTCATTTTTGACTTTTTTTTGTCATATTTCTCATGATAAAAGAAAAGAGGGTGAGAGAAAGAGTGTGTGGAGATGAAGAGCGAGATAGAGAAAAGGTGAGATAATTTCAAATAGACAGCAAAGTGACCTGAAGCAAAGTTGTAATTGTAGCTGCAACTTTGCTGAACTTACCAAGTCAATATTTCATATATTTAGAGGCAAAAAATGACAAAATGCACAATTTCATAGAAAAGTTGAGTGATATAACATAAAATTAACATTCGTTTGATTGTTTTTACATAATTTAAGTTCATAAGACCATGTTAATTTTGTAATCATATAATGCATCTATAACACACCATATTACAAGACACTAAATGACCTTCAACTCATTTTAATCCCTTCATCATCATCATTATCAAATTTACATCGTGATTGTCTATTTATCTTGTAAAAAGAGACAAAAAAACTTAATTAGGTCAACTTAAATGACACACAAAAAATTCATCTCTATGAAGTTACAACTCAAATAACTTGTTATACCACCTTCATAAATTACTTTTTCCCTTTTTGCATATCAAAGAGATATCTTTATGTTACTTATAAATGAATTTCCTGCATACAAAGTCTTAAAAGGTGTAAAATGTTCATAACAGACATTTTCATTACTTATTTATTTATTTTTTGTATTTTAAGGCATGTTGCATTTATTTATGCTCAAATGACTTTTTTAAACTAACACTTTTTGCTGTAAGTAAACATCATGCGGTTTATTTCTTATAATCAACATTGATATACAAGCAAATATTGAGGTATAGTTTCTCTTTTTCTATTGAAATGATATAAAATAAAATATTTGTTGTTTACTTATTTAATTAAAAAATAGTATTATACAAAAAGAAGAGACAAAAATGGTATCTTTGTGGTATATTCGCATCATTCATCAATATTGAACAGGAAAAATGTGAGTGACAATTTCAAATATCAGTTCAGCATAACATCGTGTTAGTAAGATAATTTTATTATGAAATTAAGTTTCACTTGATAGTGTTTTTTTTGCAATTAGAGATTTGAAATCGAAATGGCAAATTAAATAAAAATGAATGATGAAAATTTTGTTGATTTAAATTGAAGTCTCTTCATATTAATTAAGTGAGTCAAGAAAAAAATTGGTTTTGAAAGGCTTTTTTGATCAAAAATGTGCTTAAGAGTCCGTTTTATTGTCTGACTGATGAGTTAAATATAATTCGCACTGGACACTGACTCTGACTAAAGATCTGACATGGGAACCTCAGTGGATTTGGCTTGTAAAGGACTCTAAGTTGAAAACGTCCCGCAGTAAAAATTGATTTGATCCGCAGATGGGGATCTTTGATTGACGCTTACAGGTTGGTAAAACGATTTCCTGTTAATTTGAATAAAAATTTAAAGCATTATAGGCCTTTAAGGCCTCTTTTAGTCAATGCATATTATGCGGATGGGTTTCGGAGCATTGAAACACTTCTAATGCGCTTAAACACTCAATTTAATCATTGATCTTTTCAATAATTTCATTTCAATCAAGTTTTTTTAAAGAAAATACGAAAGAAGTGAAATAATCAATAATTGATTCTTCATCTGCCTAATCATACTCAAATTTATTTGTAAAGCGTAGGTCGATTATCTTGTTAATAAGTCTGTTTGTTATTTTTTCCTACTTCAATTTAATATTCATTAAAAAAAAATACTCAACACAATTATTTGTAGTAGTAGTTACGTGAACTTGCATAATAAATTTCGTATTGAGTATTGAGAAAATTTAATTTTTATGTTTATTTATTTATTCTCAAAAAATTAAAATCAAAATAATTTTTTCGTTCAATTGAAAATTTTAATATTCAGTGCAAGCCGTGGTACTCTTTAAATTGTATTTCAAGTTTTAATGTAAAATAAAAAAAAAAATAACAATAAAAAACAGGAATGACACGTTTCATTGCCATGTTAACAGAACAATTGGTGGAAGTTTGATGTGAAATTTAATATTTTGAAAAATTTAAGGAAATTACGTGGAATTTTTCAATGTTTTATCTAAATTAAATTCATACAAATTTTAACAAACATAAAGAATTTATTTGATATCACATCAAAACAAACAAAACAACACATTTTTAAAACTCTACTTTTATGAATGAAATATTGCGTAGGTGAACCGGTTTGACAGATTTTTATTCATTCATGATTTTCTCAGCCTCAAGACAAATCACCATGTCTGGAGTAAATTAGATTCAATGCAATTTATAAGTAAAAGTAAACATTTATTTTGAAATTTACTTTTTAAAATTTGAAATGAAATGAATTTTAAAAGGAAATAGTATAAAAAATTATATCTCATTATTATTTACAATTCAAAAATAATAAATTTACATAAATGGTTATATTTGCGGCTTTTTTGTGTATAAATGTTTTCAAATATCGTCACGTATTACGATATAAGTAAAAAAAGTTTTAAAATAGCGGTGTATGGATCGGAATCAATGAATTTGGCATTTTAATTTCCTTTTTCATTTCTTCTACATATTTCACCATGACTGAGTTTAATTGTTCATTATTATGCGATTTAAATTAAAAAAAATTAATATGAAAAAAAGTTAGTTTACAAAAAAAAATATTTCTTGACCCCGACGTGATTTGAACACGCAACCTTCTGATCTGGAGTCAGACGCGCTACCGTTGCGCCACGGAGTCATTTCTAGGAAACTGCGCAAAAGTACTTTTTAAATGTAGTACGTGGTGAATACATACATTTATGTATGAATTGAATTAAAAAACAGTATTTTTCATTTTATTCCCGCATTCATATATACATAGAACACATACACGTGTGTGCATTCTACGTGTATTGTATGACGTATGTAATAAATATAACATAAAATAATAATATATCATAAAATTTTTATAAAATTACGAAAATAAATATTGCGGTAGGTAAAAAAGGTATCATCAACACAACAGTCTTTTATTTCAATTAAAATTTTTGTATACAAAGGTGGGAAAATGATCAAATAAAAATGAAATAAAGTAAACATTCAAAACAGAATTTTTATATAGAGAAACGCACTTATAAGTATTTCTTATCATTAGCAATATTTTTTTTGCAATTTACATTGAATTTAAAATAAAATCTACATAAAAACATTGTTGTATGAGTTATTTCTTTTTCGTAACTATTCGCCGGTAAGTAAATACCACAAATGATATTATTTTACTAAACTAAATAAGACGGAATTTGCTTATGTGTTTGTAAATATGATATTTAACCGGTATATCATTATCTGTTTCGTGTTTATTTTAATATTATTAATGTTATATAATCAAATACTCTGTTTTCAGTTCACTTTTATTAAGTGATGAGTAACTTTTTGAGGTATTATTACACCATATTTTCAAGGTCACTTAAACTTAGAGGCAGATGTTTATGTCATACCGAGCAAATTCACATGGGACAAATATCTATTGATTTTACGTCAAACGTATTCTTAATGTTCAAATGAAAATGCAAATATTACATTGGAGTTTTTCCATGTTTTATTAATATAGACACAGATTTAATGTTTTTTTCAAAATATTGAGGGAATACCAGACATCGTCAAGGTAAAATTGTGAAGTCTGTTTGGTTGAACGGAAGATGAGAATTTTCTGGAAACAGTCACCAGATATGTCAACACTAGATTTCTTTTTGTGAAGGTGAGTTTCTTAAGGTAATGGAAAGGGTTTGAACTTTCAGAAGAATTGGGGTTAGAAACCCAGTCCCTGCATATTAAAATTCGTATGAATGAAACACATGATAATTTACACTCTCAGCCCAAAATCAGTGGGAACTAAGTTTTCTAGGAAGTGTAACAACATCAATACTAATAAATCATCAACATTTTGAAAACGACTTAAGACTTAGACTTAAGACTTTCAACAAAATAAGTAATTTTGATGTCTTAGTAAAACCGAGATTATATAGAAACTTTAAACTTTAGAATTGTCAATTCTATTTTCTGTATATTTGGTAAGTCTTAACTGTGAAAGCAATGTTAGGATAGTGAAAGCCTAAGTACATTGGTTAATTGCTTCTGAATAATTCCTGGAATTTAAAAAGTTCACCTGCACTAGAAAAAATAAGTCTGGCCTGCGATTGATTGTTATAAATTTTTTCAAAGTATCAAAACTATAACATCCTAATTTAATTGAAAATAAAAAAATAGACAAAGTATACCTCGATTAAATTACTTTTTCATCTCTCATTCACTATTTTACAATATTTTGTAAAGAAAATACAGAATATGTGTGAATAATTAATTTAAGAGATTTTTAATTTGATTTTGAACAACTTCTTTTTATAATGAAGTGGGTTTAAGTGGATTGTATAACAAGTTTCTTTAGTACTTTTAAACGAAAAAAAAAATTACTTTTCTTTTCAACATGTCATTAAAGTAAATCCGGCAAACTTGAAAAAAAAATATAAAAAAAATTACTTTCAAGATTGTTCTTTTTTTATGTTTAAACTTATTCCATTGAATATATTTTAAGCAGTTTAAGATTCTTAGATAAGAAAAGTAATTTAATGTAAAATTTTAATTCGATTTGCTTTAACAATATTGTCTATGAAAGTTCATGAAATCTACTTGAAATGACTTCCAATGATAATTAAATAATTTTACTTCAAGCAATTCAGTTGGAAAACCCATATTTCACGGATAAAAAAATAACTCCTTCTAAATAAATACAAGTAATTTCATGACTTTTGTCTTGAATTCATGTCTAAGTTAAATAAAAAAAATTATTACTATTAACACAAAAATGGAAATATTTATGAGGTAACATTGAATGGTCAATAAAAACTGTTTTATTTTGTTTTTTTTGTCCATAATAATTTATTAAAGCAAATATTACACTTTTAATGGCAATTTATATTTATCACTCATTGCTCTAAGTTTGGTTATGAGGGCATGGCAAATATTTATTCAACAACAACAAAAAAAAAACAGAGAAAAAAATCACTCAAAAAATTATTAATTTTAATGAATAAAATTATGTGGGTACTAATCGTTATTATGGAATTAACATCATTGTTTCTTTTATAAAGTTAACATGAAATATGTGTAAAGGTCAATCAATATCTAAACATATGGTTTTTTTCTTTTTTAATTTAATAGAATTAATTAGACTCGATTCTGTCTCATTTCAGTAGAAGTCTTTATTATTAAATGTAAGTTAAAAGCATATTTAACCCGAATCAGTAATCATAATTGTTAATAAATATGTGCCACACAACAGCATTTCATTGTTTATTCTTATAATTTAGTTAAAAGTTGAACGAACGCTCAAATATGATGTGTTGCACTGTTAAAAATGCCATTCAATTCATTGTTCTCTTTTTCTTTGACTTCGTATCATTCCTTTTTTTTATTATTATTATTATTATTTTCTTGAACATTAAATGTTGTCATTCTATTGAATCATAAAAAGAATGCATTTCATTAAGCCGGTATTTGAATTGTTTACTTTGAGTATGAAACTGAAGATTGTTTAGGATTTTTTTTTTCAGTTAATGTTGATTTGAGTGAATCATTGCCTAGAGAAATATTTGAAGAAAAAAAACAGTTTAAGACAAATAACTTTGGTGATGCGTGACCTTTATAGACTATTGTATACACTGCAGAAAATTTGCCCTACTTTTCATTATTTTATGTATCATCGATATCATGCACATTTATTTTCGTTTGTCATTTAAATTTTTTGTTGTTTTGTCTTTTTTTTTGCTCTTCCGCATCTCATCATCTCTCTCCTCAATTATTCAAACAGTTTGTCAAATTCAATATGCACTAATTTGTTGTGCTTGATTGCACGTTTGATTGTTTCAATCTACACAATAATAATAAATATTCAAATACAAATCAATAACAATGTTTTCCTCGATAAATTTAACTGGCAATAATACTTCGGGTTGAGTTCAAATATAAATATATAAACATTTTAAACGAGCATCAAACATTTTATTAATTAAATTGAATTTCAAAACATTGACAAAAACACACACAAGAGGCTTTGCATTAATATGCGAATTTGAGATATAAGATTTATGTGAAATACAAATTGTTTACATTAAAAACTGTGTTTGTTATGGTTATTTATGCATTTCTGGTTATTAAAATTACAATTTATGTGTGTGGGTTTGTTGGTGTTGGATATGCTAGGAGTAAAACGAAAGGGGATTTGGTTAAGGTTATGTAATTACTGATGATCAATTTATTGAATTAAATGTAGTGACATCGATTTTAAGAAAATTGTGAGGGAGTTGTCATAATCCGATGATGGACGGCTCACACAACATCGATCAACTGGATCGTTTATTGAAAAAGTCGCTAGGAAACAACTTTGCTCAATTCTTGGTTAAAATCATTCTCTCATTCAACTAAAACTACATCAAAAAAATTTCAGCTACACACTTTCAATAACTTTTAATTGCAATGTAATCAACATATCACGTTTTTTCCTCCACTTTCCCATAAATAAATCCTATCACAATTCAGTTAAAATCAAATAAATGCAATTAAACACATTCATCAAATAAACATTTGAATATCCTTCATTCTAAATGTCATTTTCGATCCTATTCATTTTATAATCAAACACTTTATCTGTGAAAGCATGACATTGTCTAAACACATTTCAGTTAAATGTCTGCCTGGAGAGAGAGAAAGAAAGAATTTTAAAATTAAATGTTAGTTTATATTGAAAAATAATATGAAAAGAAGAAAAGAATGCGCGTGATTTGATTGTGCAATATCTAACAGTTATACAGTGGATATAAATGTTTAGATTGAAACAAACGACTTTTTATGATGAACAACTTGATAATGAAAAGATTGTTAATTAAAATTCTTATCAGAAAAAAACACTTTTAACACAGAGTACACGGAAAAAACGTAGGTCGAATTCCCGCATCAAAATTTTCAATTGAGTGTAATATCATCCTATTTGGGTTGAAAATCCACACAATTTGAGACGATTTTACACCCTAATAGAGACGATTCCCATCGCATTTAGGTTCAGAATACACTGAAATGAGGTGATTTTACACTCAATTGATATCAAAAAATACCCAAAATTGTTACACATTGATAATAAAACACTGAATTATTTTTTTTTGTTTTTAATAAATATTTTTTTATTGTGATTTCAATACCTTCATCGATTGTAACAATGTTTTCTATAAAATTGTTCTGTTGAAAAAGTAAATATTTTTAAAAATATAAAAATATTTTTTTTTTACTCAACACACTTTTCTTATATATAATTAAAAAATCTACCACTTACAAATAAATTTTAAAATTTTTTTTCTTTAATTTCTTGATTTTTTCTTTTCTTACTGTTGAACACATTTAACAATGAAAAATATTCCGGAATAACAACTCTTATAGTGATTCTGCTATCAATTATGTGTATAGCGATATCATTTGATAGCAGAATACACTCAATTGAGGTGGGAATTTCATCAAATTATGAATTTCATTAGGATGATTTTGCCATCAATTGAGGTGGTAAACTACTCTAATTGAAAATTTGATGCGGGAATCACACCTACGTTTTTTCCGTGTAACATTTGAGAATGTGAAACATAGATGAAGAGTTAAAAAGAAAGAAATACATTTAAACAAGTAAGTACTTTTGCCTTTTTTAGAAATACAAACCATGAATATTGTAACAGAAAATAAGTAGACAGATAGATAAAAATGTTGGTTCAGGTAAAAAAAAATAATAACACCTACTATCAGACAAATAAAAGAGGGAGAGATAAGACAAAAAAATTAACAAATTATTAGCAGGTAGATAAAGATAATACAAAAAGATAAAGTACGTGAGATAAAAAAAAAATGAAATAGATCTTTAAAACTTATATGTGATAAAAAAAAACTTCTTATTTTCAGCATTTACCGTAAGGTGTAAGAAGTGATAATGAAGTGATAAAATAATTAACATTTTATCAAGATTTTATGGAAAACTTCATCTTTTGCATGTTTTTATCAAGAAAATCAGGGAAATTTAATGTAATTAAGCCACCCACGCAGTCACTTTACATAAAATAATAGATTTTATTACTTAAAATTACTTGACTTCATCTTACAACAACCTTGCTAAAATCAATTTCGTACCAAACAAAACATTGACCTTAATAATAGCAGATGAAATAAAAATAAAGACAACTTTTGTTTTAAAAGTAGAAAAAAAAAATAAAACGAAAATCACTTAAAACTTTTTCACTTAATTTTTTTGTGTTTCTTTGTGTGTGTGTCGAATTAGAAAAAGAAGAAGCCAAGCACCAGCCTAATAAGGTAAGATACATTTTGAGACATTCGAGATTTGAATAATTGATTTGATGATATTTTTTTTTTTGAATTTAACAATAAAAATTGTGGCATATTCACAGACTTGACTTTTGTTTGAATTAAACTCCTTTCGGAAATCGCATAATGGAAACCTGGAGTGAGACCAGTTAATAGTAGTTTTGAGCGACCTGAAATGAAGAGAACAAATACTCGCTTCTCTGAAGATGAATGATCAGATAACATGGTAATTTTGCTCTAAACTATCACCTTAGTCATTCTGACTAAGGATCTTCAATTTGCAAATGATACTCTGAACAGGAAGATACTGCTGCACATCTTCTTAGTGCATGTCCTAAGCATGTAAGACTGTGAACCATCTGAAGCTCTTTCTTAGCCATGATTCCATCAGAAATGTGAAGGAGTTAGCCCCATATAGTATTATGAGAAGGTGTGGATACTTTTCTTGAACCCATTTGAAGATCGGAGCGCTGGTTCTCATCGGTGAAGGCAGGGGCGGATTGAAAATTATCAACGGCCCTGGCATTCCGTATGATTTCCTTTAAAATTTATGATAAACTTAACTTTTACAAGATGATCGACTATGGTCTTTCTGGCATTTGCCAGATTGCGCGTATGACAATCCACCACTGAGTGAGGGTTGTCCTAAGAATCTGGTCTGACCTCCTTTTGAAGAATTATTCTGGTTCTATGAAGCGACAGTGACGGATTTGGACAGATTCAGTGCGTTACAACTTCAGGCTCTGCAATCCAATCCACATGGCCTCCTTCTATTCGCACAAAAACGATCTCAGAATGACCTGGATAGTATTTCCAAAGGCAATACATGTCCAAAAATAGCAACTCTTCCTCAACAACAACCTTGTCAAAGCAATTCCATCAAATCCAAGTAGCAATAATCAAATATTTACAACTGAATTTTCTGATTACTCATCACTCTCAGTTATACCACTAAATATTTTATCATTCATCGTCATCATACACGTCCAGACTATTATTAATGTTTTTTTTTCGCTTTAAATAAAAATACAACAAAAATATAAACAAAATGACATGAAATTGTAACTTAATCCAAACACAATTCACTCATCAAACTTTTGTTTTTGCTCAGTTAGACTTTTAAAAAAAATGACATGAGTAAATTATATCAAATTAAAAAAAAATATACATACCAATGAAGCCACTTGCTGACTCCATTTTTTTAAAGTTATTTTTACTTGTAAAATAATCCAATTGTATTTGTTTTTATTTTAATCTTATATTTAATACTTGTACTTGAGTATGTAATGAAATATCAAAAATATTTTTTATGATTCATTATAAAAATATTTTTTTGATTAATTTTATTTGTATTATTATTTTTATTATTTATTTTTATAAAATTTCTTGTCATAACACTTCTAGCATATTTTTATTTTAAATGTAAACATGATTGTGAGAAATAGAAGTAAATTTTTTTATTGCTTGATTAATACTTTTCCAATAAATTGGTATAATTACAAAATCATTTCTGATAAGACTAGTCACTGATAAATTTTTGTTTTTTTATTTATTTTTTGAATGAACACTTAAGATATTGATTTGAAGTTATTCTAATTGGAATTCACTTGTTTGATTTTTTTTATTCAAAAAATTTTTTTTTAATTTTTTCTTTTATATTTTTATGTATTTTTATCGATTTAATGTAAAATTTTCATTATAATCATGATATTTACTATTATTTTATAATTTTTTTGAATATTCATAACATTGAATAATATTTATTTACATTAAAAGTAAACACTCACACACATACACACACAAATATAAATTCTATCTATACAGATTTGTGTACAGATATCTTTGTATCATACACATAAAAAAGATACATTTTTGTGCAATGAATTGAATGAAGAAGCAACAGGTAGTTGTCAAGAATTTTATGTTTTTCAATATTTTTTGTATTTTTACAAAAATTTCTACACAAATTTTTATGTACAATGTTTCGTTATCACTTTATTCACATTTTAAACGTAAAATTTTAAATTAATTTCACTTAAAACTCGGTTAAATCAAATTAAAATTAGAGCGAAAACGAAAAACACGACTTACTACATCGAATTATAAACACACATAAAATGACAAGCAACAGGTTGTGAACCATACAGAAATTTGTGCCACGCAATTTTGAATGGGGGAAATGTCAAAATGACCGTTATAATTTTTGATTGGTAGTGGAGATATTTTTATTTTATTGTTTATTAATTGGTTAATTTCGTTAAATTATTTTCAGTAAAATTGTATTATTATTTTATCAAGGAGTTAACCCTTTGCCGTGCTTTGAAAAACTCAATTAATGAATACTGTTATTAAAAAAATTTTCACAATGTTTAACGATTAAGTCCGGAAATGAGAATTATATTAACAAAATCACATCAAATTTCTAGTTACTAGTTTACTAGTTTTGAGATTCGGGCTCATGGATTGAGCTCCAGAGCCTGAAAAAGGTCAAAAGCCCAAATTTACCCAGAATAGCCGATTTTTCCAAAATAACAAATTTTTCTTTGATGTTTTTCGAACTGGGAGATTTTTTGAAAAAATTCAAAATGCCGGATTTTCTTCAAAAAAAATTTAAAATGCCAGATTTTTTTCAAAAAAATATAAAATAGTGGTATTTTAATTTTTCTTGAAATTTTGGTTGCCTCAAAAAAGATAAAAGGAAAAACTTTAAAATTTCTTTAAACTTACCATTAATTTTTTGCATGTAAATATCAAATGAAAATCCTTTCATAATTGATGGCTGTAACTCGTTTTCCACACTTATTCTAAAAAATATCTGTCTTTTCATAATTTATGTGCAAACTGTAGCAACTCAAACAAGAAATCAAACATTTAATTAACAAAAAAGTTTCATTTGCTCCATTTATGAATCAATTTAATTGAAATTCCATGATGACTTTTGAACTTCAACAGAAAATTTTTCATGTAAATTTTATATATAATTCAAGTTTATGGTGGTTGTTATTGATTTTCACTTCCTCTTGAAAATTGAGTGCAAAAACACTAATCATCGTAAATAATTGATTTGAGCAAACTTTTGCTTTAGAATTTTGATATTTTTTTTTTATTTTGAATACACACAAATTTTCAATTCAAACTTTATTTCATTTTACATCATTCAAGTGTGATTCAAGCTCATTTAAAACAAAATTATTTGTAAAATTTTAAAAGTTTTCTATTATTTTAACTTTCAAATTTTGAATTTCAATTAAAACTCAATTTCAATTTCTTATTACATTTTATGACCAAGTAAAATAAACTTCAATTGAATACAGAAATCTAATTCAAAACATTTCAATCGTTCTTTGTGCTGTATAAAAATAATATATTTTGAAATATTGCATAACTTTTGATGATTTCTTATCAATTGATTTTAATTTTAAGAGCCTGGTCAAGTTCAAATCAAATACAAATTAGAAATGTGTTTTATTTACTGGCAGAAAGTTTGTTCAAATTAGTTCAGTGCAATTAATAGATAATCAATTGAATTACCGGTATTTACTCCATTAATTTATAATTATCTCCGTTTTCTCCCTTATTTTAATGCATTTCCTCATCATTACTTGCTCTTTTCTCAACTCTTTCAATGTGTATTTTTAAATATAATTTATTATTTTTCATTTCATTTTATTTTATTATTAAAATTGATAAGAATTTATTATGAAAGAGAAATTAAATTATTCCATCATTTTATTTTACTTTACTTTACAAATGATGGCAGACTACGGAAAGTAAAGCAAAGTAATGGGAATTCCCTTGAATATTACAATTTTGTTACAATAAAATATAAAAAAAAATCAAAAGTAAGTTACTAGGTAAATTTTTTTTTTCTTTCCATTGAAAATTTCATCTTACTAGTAAAAAAATGCAACTGAAGATTTTTTTGTCTTCTGATATTGTAAAGCAAATTGCATACTTAATGGCGTTACATGTTATTGCCTTTACTTATATTTTTTTAAAGGTAAATGTATTTTCTCTTAATGTTTAAATAAAATTGTAAAAATAAACATTTAGAAATGAAACTACTTTATTTTTCTCTTATTTAAAGAACAAAAATACATCAACTTATATTATTATATTAGTTTAGTGACGACTCAATGTTGATACTCTTATTTTATTATTTTATGAAATTAAATGTAGTATTCTTTTTTCTTCATTTTCTAGAATTTAAAAAAAAACTAAAATAAAATTTATATTTAGTTAGGAGAAGGAAAAGGAAATGCACATAAAAATATGAATATGCATAAATTGTGTTTGAAAAGAATCTGCAATGTTATTTCAGAGTTTTAAAGAAAACTGAGAAAATTTAAACAACTTTAACATTGGCAAGATATGTAAAAAATACAAAGGTACAGTTTTTGCCCTGAGTTAAAAAAATAAAATTTACAATCAAAAGAAAAAAAACAAATATAATGTTCATGGTTTTCAGAATAGTTTTAGTTTTTTTTTCTTATATTTTTAATTTACCTTTAGAAAAACCTTTGTTTAAATATAAAATAATAGAATTGAGCGGTACAGTAGAGTAAGTAGGAAAAAAATGGTCAATTTATGATACAACTTTGAATTTACGAAAAAAAAATCACTACGACTTACCTTAAATTCCGGTTATTTTGACAAAATTTCCAATTCTTCAATCATCCTATAATCGATAAAAAGCTGTGAATTTAAGTGATTTAACGGTGCAAAAATTATCGATATGATATTTCTTGATCAAAAGTTACAGCAATGCAAAGTGACGTCAAGATTCGCCAAAATGCGTTTAACGAGCTTCATCGTATCAAAATTTTTCCAACCAAAACAATATCAAATTTAATCCGATTTTAATCATTTTATAATCGATAAAAAGGTGTGAATTTGAGTGATTTAACGGTGCAAAAATTATCGATATGATATTTCTTGATCAAAAGTTACAGCAATGCAAAGGGACGTCAAGATTCGCCAAAAATGCGTTTAACGAGCTTCATCGTATCAGAATTTTTCGAACCAAAACAATATCAAATTTTATCCGATTTTAATGATCTTATAATCGATAAAAAGCTGTGAATTTAAGTGATTTAACGGTGCAAAAATTATCGATATGATATTTCTTGATCAAAAGTTACAGCAATGCAAAGTGACGTCAAGATTCGCCAAAAATGCGTATAACGAGCTTCATCGTATCAAAATTTATCCAACCAAAACAATATCAAATTTAATCCGATTTTAATGATCTTATAATCGATAAAAAGCTGTGAATTTGAGTGATTTAACGGTGCAAAAATTATCGATATGATATTTCTTGATCAAAAGTTACAGCAATGCAAAGTGACGTCAAGATTCGCCAAAAATGCGTTTAACGAGCTTCATCGTATCAAAATTTTTCCAACCAAAACAATATCAAATTTGATCCGATTTTAATGATCTTATAATGGATAAAAAGGTGTGAATTCGAGTAGTTTAACGGTGCAAAAATTATCGATATGATATTTCTTGATCAAAAGTTACAGTAATGCAAAGTGACGTCAAGATTCGCCAAAAATGCGTTTAACGAGCTTCATCGTATCAAAATTTTTCCAACCAAAACAATATCAAATTTAATCCGATTTTAATCATTTTATAATCGATAAAAAGGTGTGGATTTGAGTAGTTTAACGGTGCAAAAATTATCGATATGATATTTCTTGATCAAAAGTTAAAGCAATGCAAATTGACGATTGTGAATGTTCAATATTTGCAGATGATTTGAAAATATCCAAAAAAATAACCGGTATAGAAGATAATGTTAAACTGCAAGATAACCTAAATAAGGTAGTCCGTTGGTGTGGTGTCTTTAAATGCAAAAAAAATGTTCTATTATCTCATTTCTAAGAAATGGTTCTAGATTAGAATTCAATTATAATATTAATAATACGCAGTTAGAAAGAAAAACTGTCATA